>PVJN01035360.1:7500-22172 GCA_004026805.1 Lasiurus borealis
TACCACAGTTTATTTTTTTTTAATATATTTTACTGATTTTTTTACAGAGAGGAAGGGAGAGGGAGAGAGAGTTAGAAACATTGATGAGAGAGAGATCGATCAGCTGCCTCCTGCTTGCTTCCTATTGGGGATGTGCCTGCAACCAAGGTACATGCCTTTGACCAGAATCAAACCTGGGACCTTTCAATCTGCAGGCCGAGGCTCTATCCACTGAGCCAAACTGGTTTCAGCTGTACCACAGTGTTTTAATCCACTCATCTGCTGAGGGGCACTGAGGCAGTTCCCAGATCTTAGCTACGGTGAATTCCGCTCACTCTCCCATTCCCTGCTCCTGGAGGCCCGCCTCCACCTGCAATGAGAGGCCTCCTCTAGTCACAGAGGCAAAGCTCAAGGCCATCTCAGCACGGACCCGTTTTATGCATAGTAGAAGCCCAATCTAAAGATCCCTTTAACAATTAAATAAAAACATTGCCTACAGATCGCCTTCTATTAATTGATTTTAGTAACAAAACTAAAAATCCATGTCGACTGAAGTTCCAAAATATTTCTAGGTAACTGTGATTGACATTGATATATATAATTATTATATGTATTATATAGTATATTATATATATTATCATATATTATATATATAGACACGTATGTATACATATTAAAGGGAAGCATATATATGCATACATATGTGTATATCTATATATATATATACATATATATATATGTATATATATATATATTCCTTTCTTTATTGAGTTTCTATTGGCTTTAAGCATTCTATTAAAAGTTTTTAGGTATATTGGATATAGAAAAATAAATATTGGACAACTATAATGTACACTTGAGGTACTTACAATCTAATAAAGGAGTGAATAATTACAATATGGAATTTAAAAAAAACAGAAATGAATGCCATAAGAGGACTATAGATTTGATACTGTGAGTTCAGATGGAAAGATAGTACATCTCATGGAAAGATCTTTACATGTTGCCCATAGAAAACCTATTAATTTAATTATTTCTTAAACTATGGATAAGAATGAGGAGCAGTTATGGAGGCAGGGACTTCTAAAAAAAATTGAATAGTATCATTAATACTATAACCATTAGATTACCTGATAACCTGGGTAGTAACCATCTGGTCTACCTCTTTCCAGCCTCTGTAATTTTCCAGAGAAAACTACACCCTCTGAGTCCCCTTCTTCCTTTCACTAACTCTCAGTACGTATTTGGCTTCTGCTCCCACCGTCAATGGAACATATTTTCAAAAAATGCCACTTAGGAGCTCTTAAATGTCAAATGTAATGGGCATTTTGAAATGTAGTCTTATTGGATCTCTTTGCCGTGTGTGATATAATTAATCACTCTTCCTTCTTGAGTCTCCGCTGACATCACATTCTGTGGCTCTCCTTGTACCTTGGACAGTCCCTCCTCTGGCCCCTTCGTGGGCCTGTCTTCTTCCATCTGCTCTCTAAAAGCTGCCACCTCACGGGGTTCTGTCCTCCACCCACTTTTTTTCTCACTCCACATGCTCCTGATTGTCATTACCATCTCTGTGCCAGGGACTCCAAAATCTGTATTTCCAGCTCTGGCCTCATCCCCTGAGCTTGAGCCTCTTCAATATACCACAAACAACTAAAACTCAACACGTTGAAAACGAAAATCAGCCCTAGCTGGTTTGGCTCAATGGATAGAGTACCGGCCTATGGACTGAAGGGTCTCAGGTTCCATTCCAGTTAAGAACACATACCTCTATCACAGGCTTGATCCCCCAGTAGGGGGCATGCAGGAGGCAGCTGATCAATGATTCTCTTCCCATCATTGATGTTTCTATCTCTCTCCCCATCTCTCTTCCTCTATGAAATCAATAAAAATCTATTTAGAAAAAAATAAAATGAAAATCATTCGTTTCTTTCTCTAAAATATTACCTCCTCTTTGTATTTTTCACTTCAGCTATCATTCTACTGATTTCACTTGCTATGTATTTCTCACATCTGTCCCCTCTGTCCTACTACTCCTGCAAAGCTCCCAGTTCAGTACTTTATCAGCCTTGCCTACTTTAAAAGCCTTGAATTTCAGTCCTGTCCCCTCAAAACCACTTCTAAACATCTGTCAGAAAGAATCTAGCATAGTTAAACACACACACATACACACACACACTCACACACATACACGGAGTATTTGTCAGCAACACATTTCTTGGGAATAAGATCCAAGTTCCTTAAGATGAAATAAAGACCCTTTATGATCTGTCCATCATAGAGGAGAGGGCAAGTTCCGAAATAACCATTTGACACCTAACGATGACACATAAAAGATTCCTGAGCAGCATCAATGGCCCAAATGAATGGAAATGATGTAATTTTTACCGAGGGATTTGCCTGGCTGTACACGTGCAGCCCTGTACACAAGGAAAATTACAGACACGGAGGAGGGAGGCAGAAGATGGATTTAGAATCAGTGTGGTGGAATGACAGACGGTTGAAGATACTATCCATTGACATTGAAAGAAATAGTCCACGGGGTCCGGGCTTGATAGAGAGGGAGTAGAAAGGAGGAGGGCAAACAGGTTGGCAGGGAAAAATAGCGGCAATAAAAGACTGACAGTTTCAAAAGGAACTTAGGAGCAATGGAGTAAAGATCACAGCGCAGGGAAATTATACTCAGGAAGCGTTGTGCTCAGAGGTACATGATGGAGGTGGGGCTGTTCTAGGCAAACACGTGATGCGGGCTGGGGAAGCTTGAACTTGTCTGAGGTGAAATCAAGGTAAAGAACACTGGAATGTGAGGAAGCTGTGGATCTTTAAAGCTAGAAGAGAAGGCAGAGCCTTTACCGTCTGCTTGTATGTGTTTCCTTACTAGATGGAATACCTGCGGTCAAGGACATAATTTTTTTCCCCTTGAGTTTACATCCCCCAGGATCTGGCTCCGTGCCTTGGATAGAGTAATCCCTTTGCAGAGTATTTAATGAATGATAAAGTGAGAAATTCTGGGACGTATCCAGGGACCAATATAATTTGGCTGGTGCAGGCGCACAAAAATAAATAGTGCCCTGAAATAGCAGGCTGCGGTATTGTATAGACTTGGTCTTCATTCCCATTTCTGGCACCGAACTCCTAAAGCCCTTGGATTTTTGTCTTTTATGAATGAGGTGACTTTTGGAAAGCACCTACCTGTGAGTGGGGTTGCCAGGGGAACCAGCCATGAATAGAGAGTCAGAACTTTCAGTCCCATCCTGATTCTGGGGAAGGAGGAGGGCCACAGGTTGAATGAATCCAATGGCTAATGATTAACCTATGATGCTTATGTAATGAAACCTCAATAAATACCCAAGAGGATGGGGTCTGGTGCACAGTGGTACCTCGAGATACCAGTGCCCTAACATACGAGATTTTTGAGATACGAGCCGTCAAGCAAGCGGTTTTTGCTTTGAAATACGAGCAACAGTTGAGATAGGAGTCATCACGTGGATCGGCCGGCTGCACATGACCCACCAGTTTACTGCAACTCGAGCGTCTCATAGTTTCCCACGCCTCAAGGTTATGGAACGAAACAAACTCGTATCTCGAGGTACCACTGTACTACCAGGTTGGTGAGCCAGACAATCCCACGTCCCACCATGCCAGGCCCAAACTCCGTGAGGACAGAACCTCCTTTATGGGCTGGACCACATCTTATGTTTTTTCTTCATTTGGCTGTTGATTTGCGTCCTTTAATGTGATAAACCAGTAGCCTAGTGATTAAACTGGTACCCTGAATTCTGTGAGCCATCCTAGTTGATCCTTTGAACCCAAGGAGGGGGATGAGGGAACCTCTGATTTATAGTCTCTCAGTCAGAAGCTCAGTTAACACCTGAACTTGCACTTGGCATCTGAAGGGGAAGGCAGTCTTCCGTGACTGAGCCCTCCACTTGTGGGATCTGATGCTGCCTCTAGGTAGATGCCATCAGAACTGAGTTGACTTATCAAACATCCCATTGGATGCTGAGGGGGAACCAACCCCCGCATACACATTGAAACTGGGTGCAGAATTGTTACAAGCCAAGGAAATCTGACTTCATTTTGTCGCCAATTAGAACTCGCTGAGAGTTTGGGGCTTAGAAGGAATGGAATGCTATCAGCACCGTATTTTAACATATGATTAATATTTATGACGCCAAAGGATGACACAATGCTACTTTCTGAATCATTCATGAGCACACATGTTCTGCTCACCATCATCGTTCTGTCCCGGTAAGTATACCGTTTTCATACGATCATTCTTTGGAACCGGTAATCTCCCCCTCTCCATTCAGAAGATGGCAATTCATCACACGGTTATTGCACACCTGCCATGTACCAAGCCTTAGGCGAGGCACTTCCACAAATGCTATTTTCCTCCATTCCAGAGATCAATTGGATAAACCAGGTCATTAGATTTCCAAACGATGTTAAACAATGAGCATCATATTTTACCTGCCACAGGTTCTCTCAGACCCTACCACCTGTTCCAGGTTATAAAAATATAACCCAAAAGCCTACATGATTATTCAGCTTATATTGTTGTTTTTTAATAAAATTGCTCTTATTCAACACCTTGAGATATAGATAGAAGCATAATGAATCTTCTAGAAAGGGAGACTCGGAGACTGGGAAAGATTTAGCAATGCAGAAAGGCCGAGAAGGAAGAAGATCATCAAGGCAAAGCTGGAACCGTCTGCGGCTCACGCACGGTGCCCTATTGGCTGAGATGATTTAGATGTAACTGTTCCCGGCTCTGGAATGTGGTCTCTGTACGGGAGACAAGTGGGAAATTGGCCACTCAGCGGAACGCGGTGTGAGGGAAGCAGGCTGCTCGGTGAGCTCCGTCATTTATTACCACTCGGCTCCTCCATTTTCACACCTAATTAATCAAGCAGGCTCCGTAATCACTTTTCAACGTGTGGCGCAGGTAATTTTACAGCTGCGGTTTTAATGAGCTGCTGTTTCTTCTGACATTTGGAGATCTAATCGGGAGAAAATGGCTGGATGACTTGTAAAGACCTTTCATTTTGCGTGTTCTGCCATGTAGCTGGCCGGGGTTCGTGGCGCCGACCCGGGGCAGCCGCGCTTCCCACATCGCTGCCGCCCGTTTGCCAGCGCACGCCGGGCCCAGTCCCGCCGAGCTCCGGAGCAGATGTGGCCAGCAGCCCAGAGCGCTAATGAGAATTAATAACGAACACCCAGGAACGCGATGGGAATTTGCAACTTGACTTATGAGGAGATTGTATTTGAAAACCCAAATGCTCGCGTGAAAGACTGAAAAAAAAAAAAAACAATTGGTAGGCCACCCATCTTGGAAAACAAAGTTTATCAGGGAGGATAGAGAAAATGTATTTGCTACACAGAGGGAACAGTTATCAGATTAGAGAAATATGTCAGCTACCCACGGGAGAAAACAGCAGAAGAGGCAATATTTCCACTTACAAGGAATGCTAATTAACATGCTTTAGTCTATGAGATTCTGGTTATTACTTCTCTAGAATTGGGGTGTTTCGCTGAGAAAAAAAAAGATCCTATAGGAAATACATACATATGTCACAGCACATATGGATGAGGCTACACTCCCTTTTATTCCTATCAAAACCGGCACAGAGCCGAGACCGGTTTGGCTCAGTGGATAGAGCGTCGGCCTGCGGACTGGAAGGTCCCAGGTTCGTTTCTCGTCAAGGGCATGTACCTTGGTTGGGGGGAAAATCCCCAGTAGGAGGTGTGCAGGAGGCAGCTGATCAATGGATAAACTGATCAATGTTTCTCTCTATTGATGTTTCTAATTCTTTATCCCTCTCCCTTCCTCTCTGCAAAAAATCAATAAAATATTTAAAAATAATAATAATAATTGTATATAAGGGTATTATGCTAAGTGAAATAACTCAGGGAAAGACCAATCGCCTATGACTTCACTTATTGTAAGATCTAGAAAACAAAAACAAAGAAAAAAAAAAACAGAAATAAACTCAGATACAGAAAACGAGCTGATGGTCACGAGATACAAAGGGGATTGTAGGCCAGGGGAAAAGGTGGAAGGATTAAGAAGTACAAATTGCCAGTTATAGAAATAGTCATGGGGGTGTCAATTACAGCGTTGGGGATAGAGTTAATAATACTGTACTCATTATGTATGGTCCCAGGGGAGTACTAGACTTATTGGGGTGATTTTCTCAGAAGACACATAAATGTCTAATCACTATGTTGTACACCTGAAACTAACAATATTGTAAGTCAACTGCAATGGGAACATAAACTACAAAAATAAAAATATATTTTATAAGAAACCATCTCGTGGGTTTCTCCTGTTTCTTTACCCAAAGCAATGCCATCACTGAGCACTGCTCTGGAAACATTTCTTCCAGGAAAGTCTGTCAAGTCTTCTAGAAGCGGCTGCTGCTTTGTCTTTCTCCCGCCCTCTGTTTCCCACTGCCACCTCCACTTCGCTCCATTCATCACCCTACCTTTCCCAGGAACTCCCCTCCCAGCACAACTGGGGAGGCCAGGATTGCCCCCATTTGGTTGCTTTGGGGCTCCCAATGGCCGTCTGTCCCGGAAGAGGTTCCTCTCCAACCGGGAGCACCATGGGGAACTCGGAGCGGCTGTGCTCCCTACCACTGGAGGCGCCGCCCCTGTGTACATGGAGCGGAGGGATTTCCAAGTCTCCCCGGCAGCTTGTGAATTTTGTAAACGAACTTTTCTTGTAACCACACCATAAAACTGCACATTTATAAAATTCATCAACACATGCCCCAGCCGGTTTGGCTCAGGGGATAGAGCGTCGGCCTACAAACTGGAAGGTCCCAGGTTCAATTCCGGTCAAGGGCATGTACCTTGGTTGCTAGCACATCCCCAGTAGGAGGTGTGAAGGAGGCGGCTGACCGATGTTTCTCTCTCATCCATGTTTCTGGCTCTCTATCCTTCTCCCTTCCTCTCTGTAAAAAATCAACAACAACAACAACAACAACAAAAAGAATCAATGAGTGAATGCGCGAGTGGAATGAACAACAAATCGATGTTTCTCTCTCTCTCATTCCCTCTCTTTCTAAAACCAATCAATCAATAAAATTTTAAAAATAAATATATAAAATTCATCAACACAGGAAGTCCTGGCTTTGCCTGATCTCCCTCTCCCTTCCTGTCTGAAATCAATAAAAACATTTTACATGTATTTTTTAAAGTATATTCCTATGTGCATTAAATGTCATAATCCTTCAGAAGCACCTGCCGCGCGGTAAGAGTGTATAGTTAACGTGGTGCAGAACTCCGAAAGGGCCTAAGAGCCTTTGTGTGGATGCACCTCTCCCCTCCCCCCCTCCCCAGGCACACACATCTACTTCCTCCCCCGTCCAGGCTGTTTAAACTCACAGCAAGCGATCAGTTGCGTGCAAAAGGGAAGAAATAAACTAGCAAGTAGGCTTCCCCCCAGAAAGTCAGAGGAGGGGCAGAGAGGACCCCGGGTCCCAGTTTTTTCTATGGGCCATAGCTGTGTTCCCCTCCATATTGTTAATGCACTGGGTCCCTCTCTTGGGAGAGGCCAGCAGAGCTCCTCATTACGCTAATGGGCCGCTAATTCATTTCCAGGTAGAGGGGATCCCCACGGAGCTGCCTCATTTGCCTTGTCTACGGGGCCATTAAGATGAAGGGTGGCAGGCCCTGTGGACAGAGCCAGGAGCGACAGCTTGGCAGCTGCGGGCCGGTGGGAGTGCAGCGGGAGTTGGCAGAGGCTTTCTAAGCGAGAAAGGGAGACAGAGAAAGAAAGAGACGCAGAGAGCGAGAAGGACAGGGCCTGAGAGGCAGGGGGACTCAGAGAGAGAAGCTGATGATGCAGAATCTTCAGGAACGTGGTGCCAGGGTGGCCCCGACTCGGGCGCCCACCAAGGGCTGACAGCGCACGCCAAGAACCTCGTGGCAGGAATGCGGAGCGCTGGGGCTGCAGCCGGAAAACAGTCCTGACAGCTACACATCGAGGCAAATGCCCTCTAGGGAGGCGGGAGCCGGCGCGGTTGGCTTGTTTCCAAAGTCTTGCCAAGTAGCATCTTTATTATTCGTGAGAGTTCCAGAAGCGCTTTCTTTTCAGTCCTCTCAGCGGGATGCTTTCTGGAGGTTTTCAAGAATGTCATAGGCTTACAGCTTTCAGTCACATGCTATGTTACCATGAGCATTAGAAATGATGACGGGCTGAAACCGGTTTGGCTCGGTGGATAGAACGTCGGCCTGCGGACTGAAAGGTCCCAGGTTCGAGTCCGGTCAAGGGCATGTATCTTGGTTGCAGGCACATCCCCAGTGGGGGGCACAGCCTAGAACCCTGGCTGGGAGGCGTGTGGACGTGTGGTTACACACGAGGACCTGATCCTCATCTTGACCTCCTCTCACCTCAGCCTCTCTCTTTCCCGGACGAGGCTCTGTTGCTCTCTGGCCCTCCTCGAGCCCTGAGTCCTTTTGCCGCTCCTGGAAACTGACCTTACTGACCACCTGTGCCAGGGGCCAGGCTAAGCCCTCTGGTAAGAAGCAGTGCCCCCAGGCACCTGGGAGTCAGGACTTGATTCTGAGTTTGCCAGCTCCAAAGTGCCAAAATGTGTGCTCCACCCTGACTTTTCTTTCTTTCTTTTTTAATATATATTTTATTGATTTTTTTATAGAGAGAGACGGAGAGGGATAGAGAGTTAGAAACATGGATGAGAGAGAGACATCGATCAGCCGCCTCCTGCAAGCCCCCTACTAGGGATGTGCTCGAAACCAAAGTTCATGCCCTTGACCGGAATCGAACCTGGGACCTTTCAGTCCGTAGGCCGATGCTCTATCCACTGAGCCAAACCGGTTTCGGCCCATCCTGCCTTTTCTATATACAGTCCCACCTGGTGACCCCTTGTCACCCCTGCCTCCAAGACAGGTCAGTGTTTTGGGGGGAGCAGAGGACCTGTATCGAGCTTTCTGCTTTCTTCCTGGTGCTGGGCTTTCTGAGCTGGGAGAGTGTACCTGCTTCTCCTGGAGAGAACTAAGGGCGGAGGGAGTGCTGGGGATAGGGAGGCAGAAGGAACTGTACTTAATGTAACGCTCTGGGGTAAAACTAATAACTGCAGCAATACATCCTGCACAGAATACCTACAAAGAATTTAAAAAATAAAAAATAAAAACTGTAGAAGCCCTAATACACATCATCTAGCATTTTACATACTTGTTTTGGAAGTGGAACCAGAAACCCTTGACCTCTGCCTCTCCAGAGGCGTTAGCACAAGTGGACATGAAGAACACCGAGAGTCAATTGGGCTCCTAGCTCCAAGTTCAATACCTCTCATCCTGAAATATACGTTGTTTGGTTTCGATGTCGGGGATCTAACAAGCAAACGACGGTCACAGTATGAACAGGGCATGGACCCCCAAAGTGACTAAACACTGAAATCAGGGGGTGGGCTGGACACGGATGTTAAGAGGATGTCGTGAAAGCAAAAGGATTACGAAGCTAGGAACCAACCCACCAGCAAGAACCAGGATAGACAAGACTGAAAAACTCCAAGAGGTTTCTGGGTGACCCTGTCTGCCCCCCCCCCCGTCCCCCAGGGCTGGTGAGGAGGTGTCAGTCCCCGTCACTGCCCTGAGGCCCCAGGCTCCACGGGACTTAGGGTTTCTCAGGGACATGAAGGAACATTCCTCGCAGCCAGCGGGGTAAGGCCCGTGCCTCTCATTTGCAGAAAGCTCTCCCGAACATTAACTAATTAATTTTGCTCCACGTAACTTGACACACCACCAAAGCTGTACTTTGTCGGGAGAGATGTGTCAAAATGTCAGAGAATATTTATGGAGCCAGGAAATTAGCAGAGAACGCACTCTACGGTTGAGAGCGAACAGGGTGAGAGAGAAGGCAGAGATGCAGCAAGTTAAAGGGATGACTATAGGGGTGAGCTTTCCTAAGGTTCATGGGGTCTAGGGTTTTTTTTTTTTTGGGGGGGGGGCTGCCTGCTCTCTTTAAGAGCAAATACCAGGGGAGGGTGATAGTCAAATGCTAGGCCCTCGTTCTGCCCCATATGTAAAAGCCATGTGTCCTTGGACATTGAAATCATGGGGTACGCCAAAAACCTCACTTTCCTCATTGCAACACTTGTGACATGCTGTGATCCCCGCTCTTATAACAGCAGCCGTTCTAGTCCAGGGTTCTGCACACACAAGGTGGGGAACACTGGGGAGAAAGGGGTGACATAGGGAGTGTACATGACCTTTGGCCAAAGAATCATCCATCAGCAACCGGCATTAAAACCTCTGTCACAGTTAATTCCGTGTGTCAACTTGACCGGGCGCAGAATGTCCCCATCATTTGTCAAACCTAATTTGTGGTGTGATTGTAAGGGTGTTTTGAGATGTCATTAACATTTGAGTCCAGCCCTCCCTCCTGCGAGTGGGCCTCATCCAGTCAACTGCAGGTGTGAACAGAATACAAAGGCTGAGGCAGAGAGGAGGGGAGTCCTTCTGTCTGACTGTGGAGCTGGAAAGCTGGGCTTTTCTGACCTTCGGACACAGAGCAAAAGGACCTTCGGACCTTTGGACTCTTGCCGAGACCAGCTTGGCTCAGTGGATAGAGCGTTGGCCTGTGGACTGAAAGGTCCCAGGTTCGATACTGGTTAAGGGCATGTATGTACCTTGGTTGTGGGCACATCCCCAGTAGGGGGCGTGCAGGAGGCAGTTGATCGATGTCTCTCTCTCATGGATGTTTCTAACTCTCTAGCCCTCTCCCTTCCTCTCTGTAAAAAATCAATAAAATATATATTTTTTAAAAAGTTGGACTCTTCTTAGGTCTCTAGCTCACTGACTGCAGGTCGTGGGACTTCAGCCCAATCCTTATAATTAATGATAATAAATTATAATAAATGATATATATGCTCTGGTCAAGGTGGCAGAGTAGATCAACACCGTGCTCAGCTCCTCTTACAACCACATCACTATGACAAATAACTACAGAGCAGCCATCACTGAGAGTCACCTGGAGACCAGGTGGAGAGAAGTCCTATTTGTAAGGACCTACAGACGGATCCACATCAAGACCGGAAACAAAATAGTATGAGAAGGCCCTTGAGGAGGAAAGATCACAGCGAGTGAGTTTAACAGAAAAGCAGGGACCTGGAGACAGATATACAGTTAACATGTAAGGGTTATTGTGTGGGTGCTCTTCTATCTTGGGGTCACAGTCAGGAAAACCTGGTTTAAAATGAGGACGATGGAAGGCAATTTATTCACCTTGAGTGGAATCTGGTGCCTGAATTATAAGAGAAAATAGTGTAATGGACTCACAATCCAACATTTTGACACATTTCCTTCCAATGCTTTCTCTAGGATCTCTCCCTCTCCTCTCTCTCCTTCTCTTTCCCTCCCCACCCCCTCTCTCTGGTTTTCTATCGCTCTCTCTCTCCGCCAACTCATGCTTCACACAGTTTTACATCCTATATTTATTTTCCTTACAAAAATGTAATGAACATTTTGTTAATCATCAGCTAGTTCTATGCACAGTAATTTTAAGTAGATGAATACTGTTCTCTCATACAGACGCATCACAATTTATTGAACAAACTTCCCACTTGTGAGCATTTTGATTTCTCCCAATTTTTCCCTCTTTGAGAGAACACTATGATGAATATCCTTCTACTCAAATGACTTTTTACTCCTTCCAGGTTGTTTCCTTAGAACGAATTTTTAGAGATGAAATCGCTGGGGACAAAAGTTGGAATCTGCTTAAAGACACCGAAACCTCGTTGAACCCCCTTTGCAAGGAGACCATCTACATCAGTGGTTCTCAACTTTCCTAAGGCCAAAACCCTTGCATTCAGTTCCTCAGTGGTGGTGACCCCCAACCATGAAATTTTGCTACTGTTATGCATCGTGATGTAAATATCTGCATTTTCCGATGGTCTTAGGCGACCCCTGTGAAAGGGTCATTCGACCCCCAAAGGGGTCGTGACTCACAGGTTGAGAACTGATCTACATGATCTCTAACAAGGAAGGAGAGAACCCGCCTCCCTGTGCCCTTGCCAACACTGGGCACATGTCCTGTGCTGCTTTATCTCTGCATGAGATGATTCTGTGAAGGAAAACATCAAAGACTTTCTGAGGGAAGTGGCATTTGAGCTGGTCCTCGGTGTGTGCTAAGATTTCAGTGAGCAGAGCGGTGGGAAAGGGCGTTTTAAGGCGAGACACACAGCTTGGCCACAGACACGCGCTCTCTGGAGAGCCCTGTAGTCTAGATGCACCGCCAACAGCAGGAGGAATAGACAAGAAAGGCGGGCTAGCCAAAGCCGGTGGAGAGAGCATCAGCCTGCGGACTGAAAGGTCCCAGGTTCGATTCCGATCAAGGGCATGTGCCTTGGTTGCAGGCACATCCCCAGTAGGGGGCGTGCAGGAGGCAGCTGATGGATGTCTCTCTCTCATCGATGTTTCTAACTCTCTATCCCTCTCCCTTCCTCTCTGTAAAAAAAAAAGAAAGAAAGAAAGTGGGCTAGCATGAGATCGCAGGAGGCCTGGAATGGCATTCTAAGGAGCTGCAGACATGATTTCACGGCGACTGCCAGCCTTTAGCCGTTCCTAAGCAGGGGCGGGTGTTTGTACACTAGCCTGAGGGAGCCCAGGATCTGCCAAGAAGGCTGCTAAGGACCAGGATCAGGCCTGATAGTTTGACAGTAACCAGGAGACTTGTCTGTTTCCCCCGCGCTGGCGTGACGTCGGGGTCGGAGCACTTCACTCAAGCCCCAACACGCTGCCGAGGAAGAGGACAAACCCCACCGGAACAGATCAAGAAGGAAGAGCCAACGCACGCCGACCCGGCAGGCCAGGCGCGGCAGGGCCCGTGAGCGGCGCTTGATCATCTATCTCGGTCCTGATTCCCCTCATCAATATTTGATGTCGCCAGGAAACCCCGGCCTCGTTTTCTGGGAATGAATTTATCATGAGGCACAGAGCGAGCAGGTTGCTAAAGCAGATGGGCAGCGGGCAGAGCCAGACCTCCACCGGCTCACCCTGCGGGGCGCAGGCGCTGCCAGGCCGATGGAGGGCCCCGGGCCTGGGCTTCCCTCTCTGGGGATCCCTGGCTCCCCAAGTCAGCCCTCTTCGGGAAAGGCCCCTCCTTCCCAGCAGGCTGAGTGGTGGGAGGAAGTTTCGCCAACAGCTGTGATTAATCATCCGCTGGGCACAGAACCCTGTAACAGAACTGGGGAGGCAGAAACGTGTTCCAATGGCAGCCGTGTTCTCAGATAATTTACCATCCTTTGTCCACATGCCAGCATTATTAGAGTGCTTGGAGCACAGTAGGCCCTCAGAAACGCACAGTAGGCCCTCAGAAACGCGTTCTGCAGTGGGTAGCTGCTGACAGCTACCTCCTCCCCGCCCCCCCAAGGATCCTGCTGTCTCATTTCAGCTCCGAATCGGACTCTTTTTGTAACCGATGGGTGTCGCTTTACATGGCCTAGCTCCAGATGTCTTATTTTACAAAGTAGGGGGAGGTATAACAGCAGCAGACACTGTATAGCATGTGCTATGTGCCTCCAAATGTGGGTACATTCAGTGACAACCCCAAGACAGATGCTATTCTTGCTTGAATTTCACCAATGAGGACATTTATGCCCAGATAGGTTAAAGACCTTGCTTAAGGTCTCAGAGCTAGTTTCGAATTCGGAATCTGCGGTCCTGATCACTCATTACACCCTCTCCTATCACCTGTATCAGTTTGATAGAACCCATTTTTGTCCAAGTGGCAACACAAGCCATTTTTTTTACCAAGCCTCACCATCAGCTGGCAAAAGCAAATTTAGTGGCTCCCAGAAAATTCAGGGAATACGACTGGTGTCCAGTATGGCTTGCTGTGGGGTCTCCAACTATGTCACCGGCCTCAGTCTCTCTCTGTCAGCTGGGCCTCCTCTATGGGGCTCCCCCCAACAGACTCCCTTATGGGTGTCAGATGGCAGCGTCGCTGCAGATCTCACACTCGGGGAGCACTTAATTAGGGAGAAAATGCAAATCGCCTTCCCAGCATTCCCAGCAAAGCTTCCCTTGCATGTCTTTGGCTCAGCTCAGTCCATGCGATCTGATGGCCAAGGAGAGGCAAGGTTCTTACCAACGGAGAGCTAGGTCAAACACGCCACCTGCCAGCGGGGGAGGGAGGGCATCGGAGCACACGGGCTTGTCTGTGGACCTGACAGTTCCGCAGAGCGAAAGCGGGGTACAGTTGTCAAAGAAGAAGAAATAGATGTCAAGTCGCACCAGCAACAGATGTCCGCTCTGGACTCTTTCTTCTTGCCTCCAAAAGAAGAATACAGTGGTACCTCGAGATTCGAGTCCCCTAACATACGAGATTTTTGAGATACAAGCTGTCGAGCGAGCAATTTTTGCTTTGAAATACGAGCAACATTTGAGATAGGAGTAATCGCGCGCACACGACCCACCAGTTTACTGCGACTCGAGCATCTCATAGTTTCCCACACCTCAAGGTTACGGAACGAATTAAACTCGTATCTCGAGGTACCACTGTACTGAAATGCTGATGGGAAGGCACTCATTGAAGTGACTATCAAAAGGAAAAGGAAGTATTTTTCAGCTCAAGCCTGGCAGTCTCCGCCTCCCTCGCTCCCCTCCCACCCACCCCCCACCCTGGCCCGGGTTCTATGTTTGAAACACACCAGAAGCCTCCCCCGCTG
>PVJN01035361.1:0-22171 GCA_004026805.1 Lasiurus borealis
CATGGTTTTGAACTCTATATCCAGTCGTTTTTTTTCCTCCATTTCTTTTGTTTTTGGTCCCTTCCCTTGTTTTGGCATTTTCACTAAGTCAGGGAAACTTTTTTACTTGCAAGACCACAGAAGCCTCTGTTGAGCTTGGGATGGGTGGAGTCTCAGGGCTTAAGGGACCGCCTTGCCTTCCAGTCGGCCCCGCCCTCCAAGGCCCCCAAGTCTCACGTGACTGGGTAATTGCTGGAGCGGTCCTTGTGCGCGCGTGGGCTCGAAGTGCCTCCAGACCGCTGCCTTTCCAGCTCCCCTGCTACCCTGCGCACCAGGACCACACGAGTCTAGGTCTCCAGGGTTTCGCCCGAAACAGGGGCTCAGTGGACTCAGAAGTGGCGCAGTTGGGAGGGTCTGTCTCCCGCCCAGTAGCAAAAGCCAGCGGCAGAATCAGCAATCTGTCCTCAGTGTGGCGCCGGCGCCCTGTGTGTGCGCGCGTACGCGCCGCGGCGACTCCCCTAAGTTTCTGTGCACTTCTTTCTTTTCACAGTCCAAACTCCACCCATATGAGTTTCGGCTGGATCTGGGGTTTAGTGTCGTAGGATAAGGGGTTCAATACCGTTGGGGGTCTCCGTTTCCCTCCCGTCAGAGAAAGCCAGCCAGGTACTCGGGCACCCGCTCTCTCAGCGCGCGCGTCTCCGTACCTCAGCTTTTTGCAGTTCCTCTGGGTGTCTGTGTGCCCCTCTCTTTCCCTCTAACTGTAGAACTTCCACTCAGCCAGCTCTCCTGTGGTTCTGGATGATGTCCGTTCTGTCTTTTAGTTGTAGTTTTGAAATTGTTGTGCGAGGCAGCAGTGTAGGTGTTTACCTATGCCGCCATCTTGGCTCCTCCGTCCCGAATAATTTTTTTGATGGAGTCTTTAATGTTTTCTATGTACAGTATCGTCATCTGTGAATAAGGACAATTTTTATTCTTCTTTTACAATTTGGATGCTTTTTATTTCTTCTTCTTATCTAATTGCAATGGCTAGTACTTCTAGTACTATGTCTAACAGGAGTGGTGAAAGTGGACATCCTTGTCTTGTTCCCGTTCTTAGGGGAAATGGTTTTAGTTTTTGTTCATTGAGTATGATGTTGGCCTTGGGGTTGTCAGATATGGCTTTTACAATATTGAGATACGATCCTTCTGTTCCCACCTTGCTGAGAGTTTTTATCAAGAAAGGGTGTTAGATTGTATCAAATGCTTTTTTTTGCATCAATTGATACAATTATGTGACTTTTGTCTCTCAATTTGTTTATGTGATGTATCACATTTATTAATTTGTGGATACCATCCTTGCATCCCTGAGATAAATCCTAGATGGTCATGGTGTATGAGCTTTCTGATGTACCACTGGATCTGATTTGCTAGAATTTTGTTGAGGATTTTGGCATCAATGTTCTTAAGGAATATTGGCTTGTAATTCGCTTTCACTGGTTTGTCTTTATCTGGTTTTGGTATTAGGGTGATGCTGGCTTCATAGAATGAGCTTGGAAGCGTTCTTCCTCTTGAATTTTTTGGAATAGTATGAGGATAATAGGTTCTTCCTTGAATGTTTGGTAAAACTCCCCTGTGAAGCCATCTGGCCCCAGGTTTTTGTTTGCTAGAAGCTTTTTGATGACTGCTTCAATCTCCCATAGTCATCAGCCTAAGATGTTTAGATTCTTCCTGCTTAAGTTTTGGAAGGTTGTATTTTTCTAGGAATATGTCTATTTCCTCCATGTTGTCTAATTTGTTGGAAGAGAGTTGTTTATAGTATTTTTAAACAATCCTTTGCATTTTTGTTATTTCTCTTCTTTCATTTTTTACTTTGTTTTTGGGTCCTCTCTTTTTGCTTCTTGATGAGCCTGGATAGAGGTTCATCAATCTTGTTTATCCTTTCAAAGAACCAGCTCTTGGTTTCATTGATTTTTTTTTTTTTTTTTGCCTATATGTCATTTATTTCTGCTCTGATCTTTATTATCTCCTTCCTTATGCTCAGTTTGGGCTTTTTTTTATTTCTCTTTTTCTAACTCTTTTAAGTTTTAAAGTAAATGACTTAATACCATTTTGTCTCTGTAGTTGGGTCTGGGGTATTATTGACATGTTCGTGGATGGAGTTTCCTCTCCAGGTGTCTGATTATGTGGCTTGCTCTCTAGCACATTAGCCTGACAGGATAAAAATCTCCAGGATAAGACATGACACAAAGGGAACAAAACATGAATGTACTCATGACACCGATAACCCCTAAGTGACCACTTGAGAAAAGAGAATCAAGGGAGAAAAAAGAGGGCACAGATGATATCAAAGAGAGAAAAAAAGATAAAAGAAAAAAGAAAAAGGAGAATATATGTATATATGAAGAAAACACACAAAACAAACAGATAAACCAAAAAAAATGCAAACACCAAACACCCAGCAAAGAGGGTGGGGGCAGAATCTGTAGAGGCTGAGCTTCTGTACAGAAAATAAAGTTAAGAATTGGATGAATATGGGGAGGACCCCAGTTCAGCATAGATAAAGTAGAAAGGGGATGAGTGGATTAGAAGAAAGATAATGAGAAGAAAATAATAATAAATTTACAAAAAAATTATTTAAAAAATATAAAAAAATGGCAAATAAAATAAAATAGGATGATTAAAAAATAACGCAAAAAGAAATAGAAAATAAAGCAACAAAAAAAGAAAAAAGAAGAAAAAAGAGATAACAAAATAATAAAAAAATAAAAATGAAAATGAAAAAGTGAAGTGTCGTTCCTTTGGCTGGCTTAAGATCCCAGTCTTCTGTAAGATCTGCAGTTTCTGTTTCCTGTTTCTGGGACTCAAGGCCTCTCTTTAGGCCAGTCCCCTTGGACTCTCGGGGACTATTCAGATTTTTTTTAAAATCTTTGGCACCATTCTGGGTGTATTCTGGATGTGGCTGTATTGGTTGCCTGAAGACTGGAGGGAGAGGCTATCTCTTCAGGAGAAAATGGCTGCCCAGATCCTGGGCTCAGGTATGACTCAGTGCAGACTCACTGCCACTTCTCCTGGACCCTCTCCTCTCCCCACCCTCTCCCCAGACTCCACAAGTCTGAACCTTCTCCTGCACCTCAGCCACAGGAGAGTCCGTATTCAAAAGGCCCTATGAACCAGGTTCGGTGAAGAAAAGCACAGGCCACAGAGAGGGAAAAGACTGCCTCTGCGAGCTCCTCTCCCCAGCAATCCTGGGATGTCCTTTCCACAGACACTGTCCCTGTCCCAAGGGACGTGGCTTGGTGCCCTGCTGTTTCCCTCTGACCCACTGGGCTCAGAGTTCTGGCAGGTCTCTCCTGCCCAGGCCCTTTATTTTACTTTTCTCCAGGGGTCCTTCCTGGCTGCAAATTGTCTCACCAGCTGAGTCTTCTTCGCCAATTCGGGGTGGGTGTTATCTGTTTCAGTTGCTCATTCCATCTGCTCGGGACAAGGTTCAGCACACTCCAGTCTATTCCGCTGCCATTTTGTCCTCTGTTCCCAGTTTTTAGCACCTGAAATGCTGGGGCTGGCCAGCAGACCCTATATAACGGATAGATGAATGGATTACTCTGACACAATGTTTGCTGTGAAAGAGAGGCGGGGCTATAGCAACCAGGCAGCCTAGATTGCCTGCCTCCTTAGCCTTTTACTGTAATAGCAATTTGAGATAATGTTTATCTTTCAGATACACATCAATAGGATGAATAGATCCTGGGAGGATCATGTATTTACTAGTACATTGTCCTCTAGGCAAGGACATCCAGGGCTTAAGCATAAGGATTCCAGGGGCCTACACATGCACAGACTTGTTTGGAAAGATCAAGGAATAATTAGGGGTGCCACCTTCAACACTCCCCTAAGTCTCCCCTAAGTCGGAATTCTGATAAACAGGGCAGGCAGCCTTCCACACACTTTCCTTTTCTCAGAATGTCCTCCTTACAAACTTTCCAACCAAGTCTCATGTGCTCCCCAACACAAAGCAACACAAAGTGCAATAGTCACAACATTATCCTCAGGGCTAATGACAGAAAGGGAGAATGTTATAGGGGTTAATTTGCCCACATACAAATAACTTATTTTTTAGAGCCTAGTTTGCACTCCAGTTCATGGTTTTGCTTTTCTAAGTTTAGTTTTACATCACATCTTACCTTTAAAGAGTATGTGAGAGAACTGCCTTTCATAGGAGGGAAGTGTTAGTATGCTAAAGTTGAAGATAAGAATTGGCCTGGCTGTTAGTGAACCACCTAAAATTCATAAAGCATATCCTTCTGGCTCCCAGACCCGCATCAGTCTTCTCACACATTTCTGCCAAACTGTTTTTTGTACTTATAAAGAGATTCACAGTACCACTGTATGGATGGGGTGAACCCCAGTGCAAATGGGCTAATAATCTAGTTTTTGAGAGAGAGAAAGAGAGAAGGGGGGAAAGGGAGAGAGAGACAGGAGATAGGAGACAGGAGAGTGGAGAGAAGAGAGAGGAGAGAGAGGAGAGAGAGAGAATAAAAGAGAGAGGCTATACAAGTGTTGTCAAAGTGGAGTAAGGCCCAACAAGATACTGTTTAAGAAGTGTTCCTAATGATTCTAACACACATGAAAACTTGAGAACCTCTACTATAACCATGATATGCAGAAAATTATTTTATTTACAATTTGTCCTCAATTGCAAGGAAAATTATGTAAAATACCTTTTAGTAATAGGATGTCAAAGAAAGAAACATCCTATTATCATGTACCCATAATGCACTTGTTAAGCACCTACTGTATGCAAAGGATCATGTTAGCTATTGAGGGGAAAAGGAAGATGAGTAATATATGGTCACAACCTTCTGTGAGCTCATCCAGTGTTGATAAGCTGTGAATATTTGGATATATATATGTACATATTTGTGCATATTTGATTTGCCAATAGAACAGAGATATAAGCAGAGTGGCTTATCTCATTGGTGGTTAAGTATAAAATCTCACAAAATGAAAAATATGGAATCTGTGGACACAGACAATGTGGTAGTGAGGGCCTGGAGGCAAGTGGGAGTGGACTGGAAGAGGTCAATCGGGGAAAAACGGGGACTTATGTAATACTTTCAACAATAAGATAAAAAAGAAGAAAAGAAAAATATGGGCGGAAATTCACCATTGTATTATGGATGTTCTCAAACCAGTTTGTGCTCTTCTCATAGATGGGGAAATGGTGTTCATGAAAGGCTTAATAGTTTGAATTATAGCTGATCATCTGTTAAGTGACTGAACTAGAATGCACAGCCTCATACTTCTTCCCCGTTGCTTTGCCTTATAAATCATGCCCCAGCCCCAAGAACCTGAGGTCAGAACAGGATCACCAAGGCATCGTCTACCTGCTCAGCAATTAAACAAATTAGCGACAGTCTTTCCCTTCTATTTAACTTTTATTAAAAGAAGTGCTAAGGTACTGAGATGCAGTACATCATATTTATTACCAAAATTATTAACAAATATACAAAACTTATACATGTAATTTTCTTACATCCATTTATTCTCTATAATACTGATTTTTGTTCAAGTAGGTTATCTACAGTATGTAAACATCCCTTGGATTGACCTTACACAGATTAGGAAAGCCCTCTAACCCATGCTTTTATCAGATACTTCTTTTTATTTGGCTTTCATTTGTAGCATCTAATCTTCACATTTGGCACATGGAAGAGACATCTACAGTGCAAAAGAGGCAGTTTTTCTGGTTTCGTTCTGAACAATTTTACAGGTGCACAGTGTAAGTGCTGAGAGAACAAGAGCACTCTAACTTGATGGAGTTGCATTGGTTGTAATGCCAACAACTCCTGGTTCAGCCATTAAGTTGAAGTGCAAAGTCGATGCCTCTTCCTTCTCCTTTCTCCCCCCCACCCCTCCATGCAAGGCTGATTTGCCTTCCCCTTGTCTCAAAAAGGGTTAAAAGAAATTCCATCCATCCCAAGACAAGTAGGTTAATTCCACCGAGTAACTTTTTTTTTTCTTTCAGTGTTCTTTTGTGCGGATTGTTTTGTGCAGTTTGATGAGCCAGCAAAACTCTTAATTGGAAAATACAATAAAACAAAACAAAACAAAAAAAGACCGGGAGAGTAGAACTTTCTGTCTGCTTTCAACTGCCACCCTAAGATCAGAGCTTCTTTGTGGTGGAAAAGTGACAAAAGGCCTTCGCGAAAGGCAAAGAAAAGCCAAGCTTGCCGCACTTAAACCTTGGACTCGGAGCCTTTGAAGACCTTGTCCCAAAAGTTTAAAAAGAAGATAAAGATCATTGGAGATTCCGTCCCCTTCTTGTGTTTCCTTAACCTAACCACGTAGTAAAGCTGATCCAGAAACAATTCTGTCCTCCTGCTCACCCACCCCCTTCCTCCTCCTCCAGCACAGTATATTGCTCGTGTGGGTCGGCGGCACCTAGTCCGCGAAGCAGCGTGCGCCTCGAACCGCAGCGTTTTGCCACGCACGGGCTTCCGTCACCACAGGGGCGCCGGCCCCTCCGACGCCCCATAGAGCTCGGCCAGCTTCCGGAAGCGGGGCCCCCAGTCTGTGAGGAAGTCGAAGTTCTGCTCCGAGTCCGACGGGGCCGACTGCAGGGAGCTCAGGGAGCCCGCCACCGAGCCGTCCCCCTCGAACATGTAGGTCTGGAGGGAGTCGAAGGGAGGCGCCCACAGGTCCATGTCGGCCTCGTAGAGCTTGGCCAGCACGTAGCTGTGGACCGTGCTGCTCACGGCGCACGTCTGAGGCACGTGGCGGGACAGGCTCTCGATCTCGGGCAGCATGTCCTGCCGCGTCTTGGGGCCGCCGCCCACCTGCGCCTCCCGCGGGTTCCACATGGCCGCGATGTCGAAGGCCTCCGTGTCTTCCTCGCCGCCCCCCTCGTCGTCGTAGCGGACGATGTTCTCGTGGATGTTCTCGTCGTCATCGATGACGTAGGGCTGCTTCCGGTGCCGCCTCAGGGACAGGATCAGCAGCACCAGCACTGCCGGGGGAAGAGAGACAGGAAATGAGTCTGAGACCCACTGTGTGCGCCCCAGACCCCGGACAGTCTTGGATTGACCACAGGCAGGTCCAGTGTCTCAGCTGTGAGCCCAAGAGGCGCCATCGGTAAGTTTAAAAACACAGAATCTTACCTCGTTCTCGCCCATTTCTGCGTGTTAGATTGAGAGTGTAGGCAAATGAAACTCTTAGGTTTTCCCCCGGTGGTTCAACTACAAGTTGCATATAAAGCTTCTTTGTATCAGCTTGCTGCCTTTCAAATTGCGTGCAGGTGCGTATGACATCTCATTAACAGAGCACAGAGCACTGTGGCCTGCCATGGAGTAGATGCCAAAGATCAGATCCACTCTGTAAGGATGGCTGTACATTGCCCTATTATAATGTGGAAACCTTATTTTATTGTAAGTGGCATCCTGCTCTACATTAGCAGCTTTGTAGGATTCCGTTATGTAAACATCACGTATTGATGCATTTGCCAAAATCTTCACCTTTTTACACTTCCTCCAGGAAAGAGGGCACCTGACCACTGTTTTCCAATAAGCTCAGTTCCTCAGGAAAGCCTTTTGCTAGTTGGAGAAGTGGTTTTGCCCTTCTGGAGCCAATGATATTTATTGGTGGAAGGGAGGGAAGGAGCATGACATTTTATATAATTTATCGTGTTATCAAAGAAGCAACACATTGTTAGATGTGTGTTTGGATAACATTTTATCCCAACAAATATATGTGTTTTTTTCCAGGATCTGTTCACCAAAGTTTAAAGGAGAGAGAATCCCATTGAACTGTTTATCTCTGCGACTAAAAGTGTTTTCCAGGAAGTGTGTTTTTTTAGCTGTAGAACTACTATTGATTATTTTTTTCTGGTGTGCATTGTTACAGCTAGTGAACAGGGACAGCTTGACAACACTGCAAAATAAGACCCCTGCTTATCCAAAGGGCCGCGGGGGGAGGGAGTAGAGTGTATGCCCAGTGAGATAATGGATGGACTTAAAAAACTAATAATAATGCTTTTTAAAATTTGAATGTAGAATGTGCTTTTTGTAAGTTGCAATTAATTAATGTTTTCACAAAGAGCTTGCATGACAAAAGTACACACAGGAAACAATTATATACTCTCATATATGTGCAAAAATGTAACTCATGGCTATAAGTGTGGGATTTCAGAGCAATGAAATAACAGGACTCCAAGGAAGTGGAGGCTTGAACTGGTCATTGGAGGCTGGGGTGTGAGTTGGATGGATGCAGATTGAAGAAATGGGTTTCCAAGTGAACATGTTGTTTGTGGGATTCAGTAAATAGTCACTAAACTTAAGTATTTGTTAAATATTGTACCAGTTCCTAGGGAAGCCATGTAGAATATGATTACTGCTCTTACAAACGTGAGTCTAAGGAGATACAGACACAGATAAGTAATGCAGGTCTATCACAGGGTTTTAAGTGTTGCGAAGAGAATGCAGGGTTAGTTAATTCTTCTTAAGAGCCTCAGAAAAACCTTCACACAGGTGACTCTGGGATGTTATTTTTTTATTTTTATTTTATTTTTTAAAAATATTTTTTAATATATTTTATTGATTTCTTACAGAGAGGAAGGGAGAGGGAATAGAGAGTTAGAAACATCGATGAAAGAGAGACATCGATCAGCTGCCTCCTGTAGGCCCCCTACTGGGGATGTGCCCACAACCAAGGTACATGCCCTTGACCAGAATTGGACCCGGGACCCTTCAGTCCGCAGGCAGATGCTCTATCCAGTGAGCCAAACTGGTTTTGGTGGGATGTTATTTTAGAAAACATAGCTCAAGTGCCCATTAGTAGATGAGTGGATAAAAAAGCTGTGGTTCAATGGATTTCTATGCAACAGACATCATGGAGGGATCTGGAGAGTATTACTCTAAGCAAAATAAGCCAGTTAAAGAAAGACAAGCATCACATGATCTCACTCATGTAGAATCTAATGAATAAAATGAACTGATGAACAAAATGGATCTAGAGACAGAGAAGCATGGAACAGACTGTCCAATCTCAGAGGGAAGGTTGGGTGGGTTGGTGGGTGGGAAGAGGTCAACCAAAGAACTTGTATACATATATACATAACCTATGGACCTAGACAATAGTGTGCTGAAGGCTTGGGGTAAGAGGCTGGGGTGGGCTATAATGGGTCAATGGGAAAAAAAAGACATTTGTAGTATGTTCAACAATAAAGATTAAAAAATAAGAATAAAAAAAAACTAAGAAAAATAAAGTGATGATAATAAAGAAATCACTTAGGAAGGAAAATTAGAAAAGTGAGTATTTGCTGGAAAGAATTCCGATGGTGATGAAGAATTAGGCAGTTCATAGGACTGGTCTATATCTTGAAAATTAAAGATTTCTACATATTTATTTTTAGGTAATTGACTTAAATAATGAGTATTGCAAAACCAGATTTTGGTGAAAATGGTTCTGGTTAGCTAAAAGGCTTCCTTCACTGAAGATAATCAGTTCTAGGGATGTTTAATCTTTGGGTTCTATATAGGCAAAGCATATAGGGCCTATGAGATTTTTCTAGGAAGTAGATACATACTTGAGATGGGAAATAAAAAAATCCTAATAAAAAATCAAAATTATTTAATCTTACTTTTATGACTTACTAGAGTCTCGGTGTAGGGATTCATGCACATTGAAAGGAAATTAATTAGAAGAAACATTTTAATATCGCTATTCACCCTTACTCTATAATAGAAGTATCAACCAAATTCACCATCAAAAATGACAGGTCAAAACACATGTGTGCTGTTGGCACCAGCGAGAGCTTTATCTATATCATGTATGTTCGAATCAACTTAGCCTGTTATATATGTACTAGAGGCCCAGTGCATATATAACAGACTAAGTTGACCTGAGCATATGTGAATTTGTGCATGGGTGGGGTCCCTCTGCCTGGCCCACAATCCAGGCTGATTGTGGCTTCGGGAGGTTGGCCAGGGGGAGGGACCACTAGTGGTTGGCCTGCTGTGAGGAGTGTTGGGAAGATTGGCTGAGGGAGCACACTGACCACCAGGGGGCAGCTCCTGCTTTGAGTGTCTGTCCCCTGGTTGTCAATGGGTTTAGCCTTTTATATATATCTATATCTATATCTATATATAGATAGGTATAGATATAGAATAAATTTGCTTAATTAGACCTGCTTTCTGATTTAGCTAAACTTTATCCAACCCAGTGAAGCATCTTAACTTCTCTCTCAGGCAATTGTCAGGAACACAGCAGTAAATATTAATACAAAACAGATTATTATCATAAATCACACAGGGAGAACAAAGGGTAAAATATTTAACTGTAGCAGTGTTTGATGACTGTATTCTGTGTAGTGAGAATACCTGAAGTCATTTTCAAGGTCCACCATTTCTTCTTTTCAGTCGGGTCAAGTTTCTAAACTTTCAAATCTCCATTTTCTGGCTAATGAAAAGAAAATAGGATTCTACCAAGTTTCCTATCTACCTACTCCAGGACTTCTGTGAGGAGCAAATGAAAAGAGGCACGTGAAAATGCTTCACAAACATTTAAAGTTTAAAATGTTTGCACCTGCCTATAAAGCAAGTTGTGTTCCTGGACTGAAGAAACTCCAAGGAGACTAGTCACTAGGGAGAGGAAGCTGGGTGTTGCTATGTGATGTCATTACCCAGTGCCCACAGCGATCATTGCTGGGCTGGGCTGGGCCACATTTACACATAGGGTCTTGGCAGCATTGGCTG
Source organism: Lasiurus borealis (assembly GCA_004026805.1). Lineage (NCBI taxonomy): Eukaryota > Metazoa > Chordata > Mammalia > Chiroptera > Vespertilionidae > Lasiurus > Lasiurus borealis. The sequence goes on from PVJN01035361.1 coordinate 10,707, forward strand.
TGATTTGGTGGGCTGTTGCTCCAAGGTGGTAGTGGAGCCTGCGTCCCAGTTCAGGAAAGCCAAGTGCTGGTTTGTTGGCCCTAGGTCTGTGGTGCTGCTTATTTTTAAATGGCCAGAGCACATCATGGCTGCACCTGTGTTGAGTGTCTGCCCCCTGGTGGTCAGTGCACATCATAGGTACTGGTCGGATGGATACTTAGCCTTTTGTAGATATATTTAATGAGAGATGTGTATTCATAGAAATAAGAGTGCTTAAACTATGAGGATTTTATGACAGCTCTGCTCAGTTTAGCACCAGACAATATGTTTATTCTGTGTAATTCAAAAGTAAGACATAATGGATTTGGGAGGCACAATAAATTGTGCCTTACATACCACTTCTAACTTGAGAGCCTCTCCACACCAGCCTCTTCCTATCAGTCTTTCTTTAATGATGACACCTCTACTCTTTGTGGGCCAATATGAACTTAAAATGTAGAGATTTTCCAAAGACAGAACTAAGGACAGCCTGGAAATTTCTCCTGAGCCAGTTTCATGAAAGGCCTCTTGTATGTTATCTTGTTATGCACTCAAGGACTCCCAATGCCACCTTATGGATACTTGGGGAATTGCAGGAAAGTTTTATTTGTCAATACAAGTACCAGAAACATGACAGTTTCTCAGGGCTCCAAGGACTTAAAAAGGTTACTTATAGACGTTTCCCTTCATGTAGCACTAATCTGAAATAGCAAAATTAAACCACATGTTGTATTTAAATTTTTTAAAAAAATATATTTTATTGATTTTTTCACAGAGAGGAAGGGAGAGGGATAGAAAGTCAGAAACATCGATGAGAGAGAGACATAGATCAGCCGCCTCCTGCACACCCCACACTGGAGATGTGCCCACAAGCAAGGTACATGCCCCTGACTGGAATCGAACCCGGAACCTTTCAGTCTGCAGGCCGACACTATATCCACTGAGCCAAACCAGTCTCAGCTAAATTTTTTTAAAAACATATTCCACAGACCTGCCTAAAATTCAATCAAGAATTAATTAATATTTTGCAGTTAGGCCCTTCTTTCTTTGGTCTGACTGAGTCAAGGTAAACTTGGGTTCAAGGGGATATGTGGGTATCTGCATATCTATTCTAGTTTAAATCCCCAGGACTTTACTCTTTTCTCTCACAGAATGCTAGGAATTCTTTCATAGTGGATAATATTACTATCTAATAAGTCTGCTTTTCTTTAAGCAAAATATGTATGGTCTGAACTCAATCAGAAAAGTTGGGGTATATCTGTGAATACTTTCTTGGTTTCAATAGTTCGTTTGGGTATTTCATTTCTTGTGTTTGTGGAGTTAAAAACAATTAATGAATGGCCTTATATACAGGGGAGCTGGCTATCTGCCTTGCAGCATGGCTTGAGATGAGGAAGGAAGAATCCCATACTCCGATAGTGCTCACTCACTGGCCTGTCAACACATCTTTTTATTTCACCAGCAGTCACTGCTCCTTATTAGATGACCTCACTGCCTAGGAAGCTTATTTTCCCACATATGCATATGGTTTCACTGTTTTGTTTTGCTTTCAGATCTCTGTTCAAAGGTCTCCTTAATGGTAGGCCTTTCCTCACCATCCTATGTAAATGGCACCTACCCCATCTCTTGTTCCCTCAGGACAACCTGTCCCTCTCCCCTTCTCTGTAACACTTAACCATCTCCAGAATCTGGGATGAACATGTAGGAGAAGACGCACAGTGTAGGGCCTGCCTGCATTTCAGTCCTGGCTCTGTCTGTGACATTTGGCTTAGACTTATCACTACCAATTTGTGATTTAGCTAGTACAAAATGAAAGGGTTAAAAGAGGTGATCCTCATATCCTGTTCAAAATTGTCATTTTGGTTCTGTGATGTCAGAATGAACTACTTTGTTCTGAAATAAACTCTGTGAAGGCTGGGACATATCTGTCTTATTAATCCCAGCATTTAGAACAGTGCCCAAGCCTATAGTAGATACTTGATAAATAAATCCCTAGCCTCTAGGAAAGGACTATCTTCAATTTCTTTACTTTTTCTCAGCCTTACCCTTCTACCTTTTCAATAAGCATGGTCTGGAAAGCCAGTTCTGAATAGCTGTGCCAGGACAATAACTCAGTGATATCTAAAGCATTTTCAGGACCCACAGAATGGAAGGGAGCCACTTACCCAGTAGGACAAAGATGCAGCCCAGAATGGCGATGAGGGCACCCCGGCTCAGAGTGACTGGGAGCATGTAGGCTTCGGGGCTACAGGACAGGACGTGGCCATTGTCATCACAGCTGCACACCTGGATAGTCAGTGTGCCCGTGCTGCTAAGCACAGGCTGCCCGTTGTCCGATATCAGGATCGGCAGGTAAAAGATGCTCTGTTCCTGCTGCCGGAAGCCAGACTTCCTGGTTAGGATGCGGGCAGTGTTATCTGAGGAAGACAGGGATTCCAGGATTGGAAAAGGGGAGAGGGAAATGAGAGAAGAAGGAAGGGGAAGAACCAAGAAGTGGATTAGTCTCTTGGATGGGGGAAAGGGAGAAGGATGAATAGGTGTAGGAAGAAAAGGTTGGTCAGAATATTCCCTGCAAGCGGTCTGCTATAGCTTTATCTGGATCAGCATTTGGATGCCGAAACCAAGATTTTTGCTTGTTTCTAGGCAAAACCTCAAGGCCTAGGAGAGAAAAAAACCCTTTTTGAGATTATGTCTTACCCTTTGTGACATAAAATGCCCAGGGCAAACTGTCAGACTTCAGATCTAACTGAAATGTCCTTGACAGAAATGAACAATCACTGGTGACTTGAGATCCTCAGCAGCTCTCTAAGGCCTGGTGCTGCTTGGAGCCTCCAGGAAAAAATGTTGAGGAGCCCACTGGCTGGGACAGATCACTTATTTTTGCCACTTTGGCTGGAATTCATGTCTTCTGCTGTTTTCTTTTATGCCTCTGAATTGTAGTTACCAACTCCTCCTGTGCTTCCTGAAGAACCTACTCATTTAGAGAAGCTTATTTGAAATCCCTAATCAAATGACAACACATTATTTCCCCCTACTTGATGGTCTAAGTTTAAATAGTTAATTTGATCAGAGTACTAGGATTTTTCTCCCTCCAGTTTTAAAAGCGATTAGCAAAATTTCTTGTGTTTCCACAAAGCTGGTGTGTGTGTAGTATTATATTTTCCTAATGTGATATATTGGATTGTGATCTTTTGTTTTTTTAATCTGTGTTTTCAAGTTTCCCTGAGTGGGTTTGAATTGTAAATCAGATATCTTTGCAAAGCTCAGATAATTTTTAGCACAGGAAATGATTAAAAGATAGGTAGGACATAGCAAGCAATGATTCTCAAAGCTAATATCCACATGGAAGGTCCTCTGGATGTGTTTCATACTTACAGGGAAGAGTATAGAACTTTGCAAAGAATTTTAAGAATCTACCCAAAGTAAACATTATTAATATTAATATCGGTATTTTTTGGTTCTTCTCCCTTCTTGGACATAATAAAGGCTTATGATTTTCTACCCTTTTGAACTTGGGCATATTTAGATGATGAAAAAAAAAATAAGTAAAAAGTCATTCATGTCCCTTGCAAGCAGAAACATTAACAGCTGGTATGTGTTTCTCTGTGCTTTGCTTTGCTATGGCATGAAATAATGTTTGAGATGGAGATCCAGGCAGCCTGAGACACTGAGCTACACATGGAAAGCCATTCTTGGTCACTGAGACACTTAGTCATCTCCATGTAAGCAAGAAATTAACTCTAGTTATGTTAAGTCATAGAGATTTTGATGTCATTTGTTCCTACATTATAACCTCATGAACCGCAGTTTGCTGCTCTGTTGACTAATGAGTTTGCCAACTACTGGACTAGACTACCCTTTACCTCTTTGCACACAATATGCCACAATTGCATAATCCTCACAGCTTCCAACTACATGGTAACAATCTAGTCCAGTGGTCGGCAAACTCATTAGTCAACACAGCGGTGAGCCGCCGTTTGCCGACCACTGACCTACACTATAATGACTAATATGTTCCCTCTTGATAGACTTCCACTTTTTCCTCCCCTGGCTTTTCCAGCTAGCAGCTATTGTTCATGGAGTGCTTATGTGTCAGGTAGTTTGACTTTATGTGAAGCATCTCATTTAATCTTCACAACCAGTTAGTGATAATTTCTCTCTTTTACAGTGAAAGAATTAAGGCTTTGAGATAATCTAATCAATGTCACTAATTTAGTAGCAGAGGTGGAATTTGAACTCTGGTCTCTCTGACTCCAAATTTATACCCCTTCAGTTATGCCATATACTAGTAAAAGCTTATTTAGTTCAGTGACATTAGCTGAAAATCCTTCAGCTAATTGAAATCTCTTCCTGCGTTGGTACAGGCCTTTCTTCTTATTCCCAGATAAAGATAGCAACTGATTGCTAATATGAGGAATATATTCTCATTTCCACATATCATATAACTCATCCCCTTTTCTGTTTTCCAGATTTAATTGTTAAATATTGTTAAATTCTGTTTCACAACTTTCTTTCTTTCTTTCTTTCTTTCTTTCTTTCTTTCTTTCTTATTGTTATTTTTTTTAGAAACCAAGTTTTTCTAAAGCAAAAGTCTTTTTTATCTTTCAGTTTAATTGAATCTGGGTCATAAGAAAGCCTGATCAGAGCTGAATATTTTAAAAGTGTTATTGCATTATAGCATACTTACTAGATATCATGTGTTTCTTGATCTCAGAATTAGTTAAGATTAAAAGAAATCAGATCATCACATTGTTGAGTCTAGTCCTGGAAGGGGTCTGGTATATAACAGCCACAGTACAATTTTTGTTGAATATGATAACTAGGGCTTCAGTAACTCATTTAGTAACTCATTTGGGAAAAGTATTTGTTTCCAAGATGACACAAAACTTTGTGTATATGTTTGGCTAAAACAGGTCCCAGCGTCCAGTCCCAATCTTAATATTTTGCGACATTTGATTTCTTATATACCAAATGAGATAAAATCAGGATTAGGAATTCCCTTCAAACCTTACAGGATTATTATGAATACTATATAATAAAGAGGTAATATGCAAATTGACCCTCACACTTCAAACAAGATGGCTATCCCCATGTGGTCAAAGATGGCTGCCCCCATCTGGTTAGAGATGACCACCTCAAGATGGCCAACAGGGGAGGGTAGTTGTGGGTGATCAGGCCAGAAGGGGAGGGCAGTTGGGGGGGAACCCGGCCTGTAGGGGAGGGAAGTTAGGGACAACTGGGCTGGCAGGTAGGGCATTTTGGGCAACCAGGCTTGCAGGGAGGGCAGTTAGGGCCGACCAAGCTGGTAGTGGAGGGTAGTTAGTGGTGACCAGGTTGGCAGAGGAGGGAAATTGGGGGTGACTGGGCCAGCAGGGGTAGGCTTTTGGTGATGATCAGGCTGGCAGGGGAGGACAGTTGGGGGTTACCAGGGTAGCAGGGGAGGGCAGTTGGGGGCAATCAGGCCAGCAGGGGAGCAGTGGGCATTGATCAGGCTGGCAGGAGAGTGGTTAGGGGGTAATTAGGCTGGCAGTGGTTGCAGGCTAGCAGTCCTGGATTGTGAGAGTGTTATCCGACTGCTGGTTTAGGCCTGACCCCACAGGGGTCCCAGATTGGAGAAGGTGCAGTCTGGGCTGAGGGACACTACCCCTCCTTACCCAGTGCACAAATTTCATGCACTGGGCCTCTAGTATCAAATAAAGCAGAGTATAGGGAATGTATTTGAGATGGCAAAGTGCTGTATATACACAATACTTTGAGAATTAAAAAAAGTAAGGCTTTATTTGAGGTAGTGTTCTGTTCGTAAAAGGATACCATGTTTTGGGCATGGGAGTTGGGGGCTTACCAACATAGCTCTACTATGTCAGATATTGGTCAGTTTTTTAATGAGCCGTGTCTGGGGCTGAGCCAGCACTCAAGTGTTTGTAAACTGACTGAATGAAAGTTTCAGATTTGACACTATTCTTATGGTATAACCCCAAGTGTCCAGCCCAAGCTGTAGGAAGCATTGGTAGCCAACCATCCTCCTTATTACCTTGGTTGTCCCTTACAGTGAAGTTGGGATTATTAGCAGCCTCGGGAGCCAAGCTGTAGTAGAAGTGCTGACCAGTGTGTGGGTCATCATGGTCCACTGCACTCACTGTCTGGATCAGCTGAGGGAGGGACATGAACTCAGGTGAGTTGGAGCCAAAAGAAAAACTTTCAGTGCCCAGTGAGATCCCAAACCCTGAAATCCAACAGCAGATTATTCTTACCTAATGAGAAGGATATTCTAAAACTTACCTGGAAAATCTCCATAACTCAGGATTTATTTTGGTTTATTATTGGGTTTGAGTACATTACCAACACAAGGTGAATATTACCTCAATACCTCAGATGTTAGACATTGACATAACATATTCTTATATCAAGGCCAGCCATTTTTATGCAGTCTAAATAGAAGATGTTGAGTAAATGAACTCTGGGATTCTACAAGGTTCTGCTTATCTCCCAGTTTTTCATCCTCTCATACCACTGATTTGGGGTTAATATTTCAGGGTCAAGTTGTTATATTTGAGAGACCCTTATTTAAAAGTGACCAATACCTAGAAGGGAAGTAAACATAAACATGAACGTTGGCTGTGGTCACAGGGCAGTCACTCTTTGGTGGTAGGAAGGGAAGCTAGATAAGGTGTAGAGCACAAGACCTCCAGAGTCAGAAGCAAATCTTGGGGCTGAGGAGAGGAAGAGGTGGAGTGGCTTCCTCTGGAGATCTTTGGCCCAAACTTTGTCTTTTTCACAGTGCTTTTCAAAGTAGTAAGTTGCTTTACGAAGGCCATGATGAAAAAGCTACTAAGAAAGCAGTATGAAATGCACAATTAAACTATTGGCAGGCTGACTTGGGGGAATATAGGAAGGGTGTTGAATGTGTGCCCTCCTTCCAATGTGTTTGCTTCTCTATCAACCAATAGTAAAGACTTCTCCAACCCCTCATGGGCCTGACCCTGTAGATGTGATGTTCCTGCTGTTAAAAGCCAGCAGTGTATCTGCTAAGGTAGAAACCAGAACAGCAAAGGTCAGCCAGGCCAGGTGGGCTTGCTTAGTCTTCATTTCTTCAGCTATAAGTTAAGGGAGCAAATGCTACCCTCACAGTATGCTGAGGATTAAATAATAGAGAAGCTCCAGCAAGGGGACTTTTTGTTCAAATTTCCCTTCAGTGAAGGAATTGGTGCCGCATTCTTCACCTATCTGTCTCTTTGGGGACTGTCTCATTTCCTGAGAGCCACCTATCCCTGGTCTCCACAATCTTCCAGGGGAACCCACATCCAGTTACTGATGCAATAGTAGAAAGGTCTGACCAACCCATTTCAAATAGGGAAAACTCTAGTTCTAAAGCAACATGAAGTCATTCAAGGCTGTCAGTGGGTCTGCATTGCAACTAGACTCTCCTTTTGCAAAGTCCTGCCAAAGTCATTCCCTTCCACAGGCTGGCCCAGCAGCACTCTTTAATAAGCATCTTATACTAAAACACAGTCTCAGTATATGCTTTCTGGTGAATCAAACTGTTAACTGGCCTCTGTTGAATCTAAAAATGGGGGGAGTGGTGCTGCAATAAAGGAGAGGGGTCAGGAGAGTACTAAAGATAAACTTGCCCCATAGTGTAGCCTAGTGTGAGTGCTGCTCACGTACACAGGTTACCCTATTGTCCCATCCCTGCCCAGACAAATCGTGTACATTCCATCTTGCCCGTAGTGCCAAACATATAAAGACATAACATATTAGTCGATGCATGTTATAAGTAGGTGATTATGTATAACTTGGTAAACGTAGTTGGAAAGTCATTTCAGAACATCTGATCTGTGAAGTCGTTTATATACATTGGTGAGATGGGGGCCGGAGGCATAGTACTGGTTGATTACAGGGCTTTAAAGCATGAGCAAAGACACTGCCCTGCTGAGTGTGCATCATAGCCTGCTCTCCTGCCTTCCACTTTCCATGTAATATTCCACTCAGCAGGTTTTATTCTGCCTTCAGCTCTTACCAAGTATGTCATCTAATTTCTTCATGGGCTTCCTTCTTGGCTGCTCACTAAGAGGAAAGCACATATCCCAACTTGGCAGATGCAGAGCTGATGACAGTGTGCAACAAGTCTAACTTAAGGAGGCCGATTCTTTATAAACCAGACATACCTCCTGGCCTGTGTGCTTTTGAAAAATCTTCAAATCATGTCCTAGAGCCAAAATCAAAGGATAGGATTTTCATTATTTTGGGTTAAAGATGACAGATATGACAGATTTGTGGCTCATCACCTGAATTTTAAGTCACAGATAAACTGTGCTTCAAAGGACTTTATAAAAGACCATTAAAAGCTATATTTAGAGATGTAGAAAGAGAGATGTGATTGTGTGCTAAAATGAAAGGTGGTTAAAATGCTATTAACCTGTCAGAATGCAGCTTCTATTCTGAAGCTCTTTAAGAAAGGAATGTTTCATTTTTGGAGGGAGAAGGGTTTAATTTACTATGCTACTTATCACTGTTTTTTATTTTTTTATTATACATTAAGAATTGGCTTCTTGAGCACTAGCTGGTTTGGCTCAGTGGATAGAGTGTCAGCCTGAGGACTAAAGGGTCCCAGGTTTGATTCTGACCAAGGGCACATGCCCAGGTTTTGGGCTTTAGCCCTAGTAGGGGATGTGCAGGAGGCAGCTGATCAATGATTCTCTCTCATCACTGATGTTTCTGTCTGTCTTTCCCTCTCTCTTCCACTCTGAAATCAATAAATTAAAAAAATGTAATAGTCTCTTGTCATATTTTAACTTAAAGTATTATACATTTGTGATATTATAGTATAATCTTACCATATAAAATTTTGACATTATGTTTTTATAATAAATTATAAAATAAAACTTATTAACATAAAGACCCAGAAGCCCTCATTCAAAACCTATATGCATATAGTAACTATTGTTATTTTTATATCTTATCTCTCAATCTTTGTTCATAATAGACATAATTTTACATAACTTCAAGCATGTATATGTAGTCTTTATACCTCCTTCTTATAATAATATGGATTATTTTTTGTGCTATAAAAGTCTTCATTGTAACTTTTATTAGTTCCATAATATTTCTGGTCTTTTCAGACTAGAAATTCAATAGGTGTGGAAGTAGAATTATCATAGACTTGTTGAAAAATTTTCAGAAGTGCTATAGACCATGGACACAGAGTCAATGGATGGAATAATTTAGCTTAAATTAACTATAGGATACATTTTTCTTCCTGGAGTATGGGAATCACTTTTTGCTCTTAGTAGAATGGTAAAGATGTGAGTCAGTCTTTGGTGAGGTCAGGAAGCTAATATAAGCTTGGGTTGTATAGACATAGTCTCTGCCACAGGATGCTGGAGATGATGATGCAGGAAAGTGAGATAAGTAAAAGTAAAAACTGCATTACAGTTGGAAGTCCTAAATTGCTAACGTATCAATTCATCTTATAGACTTTCATGTCACAAACTTTCATTCTAAAACCATCCTGACTCGTTTGCACCCCACCAACAGAATCCATAGGGCCACAGAATGTCCTCCAGAGGGAAACAGGATCTTTAGGGAATCTGTTGGGTCATAGGTGTAGAGGAGGAAAGCATCTTACCAAGCAGGAGCAGAAGAGGGAGATGGCTTATGATCTGAGGTATGGAGGGATGGGTTTAGGTGGGCGACTGTCCTATACATACCTTAATACATGACCACTCTAAGCAGAGTTTCAGCTGTTTCTCAGCTATACCACTTGGAGTTTGATCAACAAAATATTCATGTAGGTTTAAAAAATAAGCAATTTTCCCCTAAAGTTATTTCAAATAAGTAGAAATTTGCCCATTCAGATTAATTTTATCTCAAAATTTACCCAACATAAACAGCGCTAACAAAATGAGTGTTTTAATTGAGGGAGAAGAGAGAGTAGGTAATTCTAAGTCACAAAGCGTTTTGAGAATCTGTCAGGCAGCCCCAAAACAAGGGTACCTATTGCTAGATGTTAAGAAATGGAGAGGAGGGTATAAAAAATACAGTTTTCCTATTGTAAACATTTTTAGGGTTTAGTGCTAACCGAGGAAAAGAAAAGACTCTTCTTGGTCTTCCTAGTCCTCTCACTTCCAGGACCCAGAGCTCATGTTATTACAGTTGGTCTATACCAGTGGTTGGCAAACTGTGGCTTGCGAGCCACATGCAGCTTGAGAGCCACTGTTTGCCGCTCTGTTGACTAATAAGTTTGCCACTGTGTAAGGCATTACCCTTACCCAGAAGTTTTGACTTCAGGTTAAAGACATTAGTACATTATTAAAATGTTTTTTAAGTGTTTGTCCCTACGGCAGTGGTCGGCAAACTCATTAGTCAACAGAGCAAAGCAAACCACGACTCATGAGCTGCATATGGCTCGCGAGCTGCAGTTTGCCAACCACTGGTCTATACACTTCAGTTATAAGGTGGATAGATAGCTTATTACAGGCTAGCCCATGACTCAAACCATCATCAAAGCAGTCTTTAGATCATAAAATGTAATGGAGACTCCAAATACGGTTGTCTTAATTAAAGTGTTGCAGCGTGATATATAGCAGTGAGGGGATTTGGAGTCTAAACTTGACCGCAGGTTTGGTTATCTGTAAGTCACTGATTGCCACATTGGGGAGTGAACCAAGGTACCTCACAGGCTGCCTTACCTGCCCTGATTTGGCATTCTCACAGACAAAGGCTTCATAGAATCTGGGGAACTCTGGAGCATTGTCATTCACATCTAAGACTTTGATTGTGACAGAAACACTTCCAACCTGGGAGGGATTGTCTAAAGAGAACACAAAGAAAACCAAAGGTGAATGTTAGCAGTGCAAGAAAGCGCACGTTGCCAGTTGGGTATATATTTCCCTTGCAGCCTGTTTTTTTAAAGGATCAATAAAGTACATGGAAATGGCAGCATAAGCGGAGGATGAATGTGTTACCTAGTACACAAGCATGGACAGAGAGAGTGTGTAATATCAGGATGAGGGGAAGGGCCAGACTCGAAGGGAAGCAGGTAACCACAAAATGAGTTTTCAAAAGGTTTTGAACCTCTTACTTGGCTCAGATATCAGGTTCTGGAATTAAAAGAGGCCCATTTTAATGGAGATATACTACATTTTAATTGGAGGTATACTACATGGCTTGGCTTTATTCCTGTGAAATTATTTACTTTTTGAATTATATTTCAGGAGGTTTCAAGTTATTCACAGGAATACAGATAACTCTACACATTTAATTCTGCTTAGGGTCTAGGGGGATATTATAGAATTAAACATACCCCAAATCCATATTTTTGTTGAGCAGAAGTTACTCATTGTCATTCATGGGGAAATGTCTTTTTGGTCAGTCTTTTGCTTGGCATTGCCACACAAAGACAATTTCATGGCCCCTGTAGTTCTCCTCCTGTCTTTTTTTTTTTTTTT
>PVJN01035362.1:0-22155 GCA_004026805.1 Lasiurus borealis
ACCCTCTCAAACCCTCTGTCTTGGTCTCCTAATTCATTTTTGCCAAGGCCCTAAATAAGCGTCTACTTACCGTACTGTGGGGTGTTGTATATTTCTTTAGATCCAGACTCAACTTCCAGAGTTCCAACCAAAAACCCTGATGGATTTTGGGTCAGGTACTGGTTCTGTTACCTGGTGAGTATCTTTCTCTGTCTCTATCCATTCTAGCTCTAGAGAGCCAGACTTACACAAAACCAATATCAAGAGACTGGGAAAATAGGAAAGTAGGGAATTCAAATGTTTCTTCCCTCAGATGGGCAAGGCATGAGAAGATATATGGATTAGAGCCAGAACTTAAATGTTAAGTGATAAACGACCCATATTTACAAAGATAAAAGAAAGGCATAAGTTTTACATATCAAAATTATTTTGCTACAGTAGTTTTCCTGAGTCTGTGTTTGTGTTTGTTTTTTTAAGGAGCTGTAAATAAGAAAATAACATTGTTAGTTTTTCCAACATTTTAATATAGTGTTCTGTTTCCCCAGGGGTGGGGTTCAGGATAAAGGGTTCTCTTGTAGGAATGATTCTTTGTCATGAGAAGTGGTGATTTATATTTTGTCATCTTAGGGCTGCTCATAGTATTTGGGGTCAGAGCCTACGTGAATATATGTGTGTGGACAGTTCATCTGCCATGTTGGATTTGGCAGAAAAGTTACTGAAAGGTGAGGACAAGCTATAAGGAAGGGCTTTTGCAAAGTTGAAGGAGATAAGAAAGCAAAGGCATACTGGAAAGAATGTTTTATTTGGGAGTAAGGGAGAGAGCTAAAAATTAAAGATGAGTCTGGTATCCTTCCAATTTTATGGTCAAGTTGGCGGGAGGTGGGAAGTGGGGAGGCAGGTTTAGGGAGGAGGCTTTGCTGGACTGTGAATTGGTTGGAAAAGATTAATAGGACAGGTTTCCCAATATTCTCCTTGTCCTTTTTTAATATTTGCTTACTCTATGCATCTCATTCTCACCTAGCATTTTCTTTATTCTAAGGGCCATGTTTCTTATCAGGATCTCACTTCAATTTATAATTATACTGGTGGCACACATAAGCTAGTTATTAGAATTCAGCAGCACACCAAAAAAATATATTTTTTACCCATCTGACAAAAATTGTTTTGACTCATTCACACTGGATGGCTATTGTTTTAGCTGTCATTTTTTTTTATTTGACAAGCTAAGGGAAAAGGGATCAGTGCCCCTGACTAAATAGTCAGGTATTACATGTTTTAAACATTCTTGCAGCACACCAGTTGAAAATCAATGCTATACTAACTATAGTTACCACACCCTGTTGTTACAGGTGGTTCAGAAAATGGGAAGCTGTATATTCCAGGTGTCTTTTTCAGACAGTTTCTACCTGTATCACCTAAGGCAAGTGGCAATATGTAGAGTATGCTAAATATGGAATTTGGCAGATGGAAAACTGTGGCCTCAGCATTACAACCCAGCATTGAATGTTAGAAGATAAGACAGCAGAAAAAATTTAGAAAGAGAGAGAACTTCATTGTGCTCTTGGAAGGGGGAGATGGGCGGGTCTGTCATGTTCTTTGTTTTGGTCCTCAGGTACAGTTCAATGTGGTGGTATCAGCCTTTTCCCTTAGTGAATTGCCCAGCAAGGCTGACCGCACTGAGGTAGTCCAGACCTTGTGGCGCAAGACAAGTGATTTTCTGGTGAGTAAAAACCCACTTTTCCCTTCAAGTTTTAAAGCAGCTTCATGGGTCTCATTCCTTTCCTTCTCTACATTGGAGCTTGTCTTCATTCTTGACCATTTTTTCTCCTCATAGAATCCTTTGTCCCTCTTTTAGGGTCACCATCCCTATCATATATAATGCCATTTCTTTTAGGACTGCTATTCCATCTGTGAATGCTCTTACAGAGCTACTGACATTTGTGTTTTCATGTAATTCGGAGCTTCTGCTCATTTTCCTCTTTGTGAACAGATATTGGTGGAGAATGGAACAAAAGCTGGGCACTGCCTTCTTATGGAAGCCAGGGACCTGGTCCTTAATGTAAGGCTCTTTCTCCTTCTCTTCCCCCAACCCTACCTATCTGTCACCAATTACCAGTACTCCTTGAAAATGGAAAAGACTGTCGTACAAAGGTAGTGACTCTCGGGAGAGTAGGCATGTAAAGTCATTATGCTGTAGGGTGGTGACTGGCAAAGTAGGGCCTGTGGGTCAGATCCTGCCTGCCAGGATTTGTATGAGCCAGGCTTATTTGAGTGTCTGTTACGTATGGCTGCTTTCATACTACACATGGCAGAGATGAATAGTTGGGACAGAAACAGATTTTGCCTACCCTCTGGGCCTTTAAAAAAGTTTGCTGACCCTTCACCTAGGACATGGCTGAGCCAAAAACCTTATCTCTAGGACTGTATGAGACAGTGTAAAATCATGAATTTAATTGTCTTGGAATGGGATTTTTTTGAGAGTGGAGGTTGCTGACAAGGAGAGCACCATTCTATGTGCCAAGTTCCTGCCTTTCTTCTGCTACAAAGAAAAGTTCTTTGTTTGGAGAATTAGAGAAGTAGCCAGCTTAATTCAAAGAATATAGTTAGTAAGTGCCAGAATGGGATGTTAAAGGAGTCCTCAATTGATTGAGTGCAGAGATTAATTTATGAGAATAGACCCTGCAGGCCCAGCTTAATTTTGTCATTTTCTTTGATTTCAGGGCAAGGAGAAGTCACCTCTGGACCCTCGACCCGGCTTTGTCTTTGCCCCAGTGAGTATTGCTTCTACCTTCCCCAGCATACAAAGAGCTGAGCTCAGCTATGTCCAAGACAAGTGAGAGGGCAAAGCTAAGCCACCCTCCACTTTCTTCTTAATGGATCCCCTGCTCTCCCTACATCCTGCTCCTGTGCTCCCTTACCCCTACCCCTTCCTGACCCTAGCCCCCTTTGTTTCCCAGTATTATGATCCGTGGTTCTTTCATCTTACCTCATGTTTTTCATGTGTGTTTACAGTGTCCCCATGAACTTCCTTGTCCCCAGTTGACAGCCTCTAAGCCCCTGGCCTGTAGCTTTTCCCAGGCTTACCATCCCATCCCCTTCAGCTGGGTATGTACCCTGGGAATATTGCAGCAGGGAGGAGGTAGCTTGGGAAAGCAGGATAAAAAAGAATCAGGTGGGAGGAGTTGGAAAATTCTGAGAGCATTTGTAGGGCCTGAATGTGCATGACCTAGAATATGAGAAAGGCTACACAAATAGGGGTCATTTTCCCCTTATCTTTTTCCCCAAAACAGTCTCTCTATCCTTACATTAGAGCAAGAAGCCAAAGGAAGAAAAGTTCTCGATGGTAATCCTTGCCCGGGGGTCTCCAGAGGAAGCTAATCGCTGGCCCCGGATCACTCAGCCTGTCCTTAAACGGCCACGCCATGTGCACTGTCACCTGTGCTGTCCAGATGGGCATATGCAGCATGCTGTGCTCACAGCCCGCCGCCATGGCAGGTATGGAGGCTGTGACCACAGTTAGTGGGAGGTGTCAGGAACCTACCCCCGCCCCCCACAGTGACCTCTCTTTTTCATAGGGATTTGTATCGCTGTGCCCGTGTCAGCTCCTGGGGAGATCTTTTACCTGTGACCACACCATCTGAGCTTCTTCCGTCCCCTGTTGAAGATCCCCCTGAGAGTTAACAAGGATGTGTTACAAGAATTTTCTTGTATCATGCCTGCCAAGGCTAAAGCTACCTGGTATCCAGGATGGGAGTGCTGATAACCCTATATATCTGCATTTGTTTGAAGTTTTAATAATTAAAAGTTTTCAAAAAATATATGGGACTTGTGATTCTTAAAAGGTATAAATGTTAGTCATCACAGCCTATCCTGTAACAAAGTGAGTCCTCAGAGATTCGATGCCTGTCTTCCCACAGAAACCTCAAGTTCAGCCCTTCCTGTAAGAATACTGTTGCTTCTCCCAGAGACCAGGATTTCCCAGGGAAGTAATGGGGGAGTAGGGAAAGCCACCCCCAGCGCTCTGAGAACTGGCTCAACAGGTCTCAGGGTAGTTAGACTGGCCACCGGGACAGGTGACCAGCAGCTGCCTGGCTTCTGTTTTTCTCCTTCCTTTCTTTCCTTTTATCTCTCTCAGGGTTCATCAGCTCCCCAGAGTTTGCCTCATCAGTGCCCTTCAAGAATTGATCCCTTCAGGATCAAATCATCCATTTCAACCCCGGCATATCTACGCAAAGTCCTTCATTTACTTGGTTCATTTCTGTGTTCCCGTAGGCCTTGCTGTTTGAGAGATATAGCAACTTTCTGTGTATTAAAACTCACAGTCCTCCTCCCGCAATGTATATCAGGAAGTAGGCACAGTCAGAAATGGTAACAGTTTCAATGTTGTAATACTATAAATCTCAACTCCCACTAGACCTTTCCATACCTGGAGCTATTTTTCTGGGTTACAGGAAAGGGGAGTCCCCTCATCCACCAGTTCCCAGAGTGACACAGCACCACTCCTTAGCCCCACCTTCTTAACCCAGGTGGCCCCAAATCCCCTCTGAAAGGGTAAGGTTCAGGTATCAGCATAGCAGCCTATAAGACTTGCATTGGGGTGGGGAGGGTATGGAAGGCTTAGATCAAATGTCCTGAGTGAGCTAGGACCAGATTGTCCCCAACACAAAATAGCTGAAAAGTAGCTACCATAGACAGTGCCATTTTGTATTAGACCAGCCCCAGGCATGAACTAAGTCAGTCCACAGTCCTTGGATTAGTCATGGAATTGAAGAGAAGACAGAGCACAGGGCTGTGCCTGGCAGGGACTCTGGAGTTTCTGGTTTTGGTGTGAGCCAGGGGAGGGGCCTCCATGTAGGGAGAGGGCGGGAAGCTAGGGCTGGGCCCCAGTCAGCTATGCAAGGCTGTGCAAACAGGCAGCTCAAAGAGGATCCAGCAGCTTCCTGAAACTCAGGAGTGGACACTACAGCTTTGACCACCTAAGGCACCATTCCTGTTCCAAAGCTTGTAGCTCCATTTGTCATTCTGAGGTCTCTGCTTATCCTGTACTCCAAGGATGGAACCAGTGCTAGCAGTAAAAATCGGCTGCCTATTTGCCTTGCTGGTTCTCACACTGGTCTGTGGCCTTATTCCCATCTGCTTCAAATGGTTCCAGATGGAGGCAGCCAGAGGTATAGCCCTTCTGTATCTTTACCCCCATAACCTGATTTCAACCCTGTCACTCTACCCTGACACCCTGCTCTGATTCTCTTGCCATCCCCAAGCCTGGATGTTGAGTGCTCCTTGTTGCTCATTAGTCACCTTTGACATCTCCTCATTGCCAACTGGTTGTACTCCTGCTTTTCACTAGGTCGTCATCGCCAGGTCCTCAGCTTCCTGGGCTGCATTTCTGCAGGTATTTTCCTGGGAGCAGGATTCATGCACATGACTGCTGAAGCCCTAGAGGGAATTGAGTCGGAGATCCAGAAGGTCATGATGCAGGTGAGCAGCTGAGGTGTAGGGCTGAGAAGCCAGATGATGAGCAGAACCAAGGGGAGACAGGGGGAAAAGTGATAGAGCCAAGGACGTGGGTGGAACAATAGAGACAATGTCAGCTCTTGTGTGGAATGATGACAGCAGGTCAGATTAGACTGTAAGGAAAGCAGAGGAGCTGAAGGGACAGGGCAGGAAGCTGAGCTGCTCCATCCCCTATCTAATTTCTGCTTTTTTCTCTCTAGAACAGGACAGAGAGTGGAGGGAATTCTTCTGGAGATGCTAATTCAGCTGATGTAAGTATCTCCCACACCCAACCTGGAGGGTGAGAACCAGAGCTCCTCATACCCAGATCCTTTTGAGGAGTACCAGGAATCCCTCTGCTCCACAGCTCAGACGCTGAAGGGAAAGGAGGAGCCAACCCAATCCTTTGGGGTTTATGGAACCCCAGACAAAGTTCTGGCTTTACTCTTTCTTTCCCTAGACCCCTAGACATGCTCCCCATTGTTTCCCCACATTTCAACCCTACTGACACTGCAACTTTGGTCCCTCTGATATTCCTATTGCATGTCCATATCTCCTCCAGGCTTCATTCGCCTACCTTTTTTAATGTTTTAAGTCCCACATTACCCATTCTCTCCAGTCTCTCATCCTACCTCTACACCTCCATCCACTGCATTTCCTTTCCCGTCCCACAGCCCCTCTCTCTGTTCCCAGACGGACTATCCCTATGGAGAGCTCATCATCTCCCTGGGCTTCTTCTTCGTCTTCTTTTTGGAATCGCTGACACTGCAGTGCTGTCCTGGAGCCCATGGAGGATCAAAAGTGCAAGAGGAGGAAGTGGGTGGGGCTCATGTCCTTGGACTCCACAGCCATGGACCTCTACCCTCACCCTCACAGAGTCCCTTTCGAGTCCTCATCCTTTTGCTCTCTCTCTCCTTCCACTCGGTGTTTGAAGGTCTGGCTGTGGGGCTGCAGACAACAGTAGTAGCCACCGTACAGCTCTGTCTTGCTGTCCTGGCTCACAAGGGGCTCATAGTGTTTGGTATAGGACTCCGGCTGGTGCAGATCGGCATTGCTTCACGATGGGCCGTGTTCTGCATATTGTCATTTTCTCTCATGTCCCCCGTGGGTGTAGCCATAGGGCTGGCTGTTGCTGGAGGGGACTCAGAAGGGGGGCGAGGCTTAGCCCAGGCTGTGTTAGAGGGTGTGGCAGCTGGTACTTTCCTGTATGTCACCTTCCTAGAAATTCTGCCCAGGGAGCTAGCTGGTCCTGATGCCCCTTTGGTCAAGTGGGGCTGTGTAGCCGCTGGTTTTGCCTTCATGGCCTTAATTGCTTTGTGGGCCTGAGAGATTCCTGACTTTTCTGATGGATCCAGGAAACACCTCCCAAAAGGCTTTGGTCCTCAGACATTTCTCCACTAAGACTAAGTGGCATTCACTAGACCAGTGGTCAGCAAATTCATTAGTCACAGAGCCAAATATCAACAGTACAATGATTGAAATGTCTTTTGAGAGCCAAATTTTTTAAATTTAAACTTCTTCTGATGCCACTTCTTCAAAAGAGACTCACCCAGGCCATGGTATTTTGTGGAAGAGCCACATTCAAGGGGCCAAAGAGCCACATGTGGCTTGTGAGTTGCAGTTTGCTGACCGCTGCACTAGACATCATCCCTATGAACTGGATCCCAGCCTTTCCTATGTGAGATCCCATTGCTCACCCAGGACTGAGAAAGGGACGTTTATTTTAGGTTGAGTGCCTATACTTTGGAGAATTGATATAACGACCATCACTGCAGATTTGACTCTTGTTCCATTTTTGCTGCTGTGTGTAATAAATGTCCATTTTACCCTCTCGCTTCAAGCATGCTATTCTTCCTTTCTCCGGGTTACCTCACTTCTGCCTAGTGGAGCAGGAAGTGGGGAGGGTGAGTGTTGGATGAAGTCTTTTCTTCTGGAATCAGAGACCCTGGTCATTGTGTCACTTGCAGCCATGTCCCCCAGACATGGGCGCATTGCTGAAATTCCAACAGCCCACTCCCACCTTACCCACAGGTGCTGAGATCCTGATCCAGAGTTCCCAGCATTTAGAGAAGAGATCTAAAAACAGAAACAGTAGGGATCTAGATTTTTTTTCTGCACTAACCACACCTACCTCACTCCCAGTACTTATTATCAGCAGCCCACATGTCCAACAAACTTCAGATCGGGCTCAATGGAGCCTATTTCCACCTGGTTTCTGTTTTTCACACTGAGTCCTGTATGGTTTCAGGGACATGATTGCTCTTTGAGCCTCTGTCTCCTTCCACCTGCCTTGTGCTGCAGGATTAAGAAGCAGTGTGTTTGGAAAGAGAGAAAGGCGCCAGATAAATTCCAAGGGTGATTACTTGGCTCTGCCGAGACATGGTGACTTTCCTTCTGCCTGCCCTATTTGCCACTATGCCTCTGGATCCTCCCCAATGGACCATTTGCCTTTCAGGCAAGTAACCCCTATAATGTGCTGCTCCTCTTAAAAGCTGCACAAATAAAAAAAAATAAAATAAGAAAAACAGGTTACCTGGAATTGAGGAGGAGCAGGACGGCCCTGACTCACAAGATGGAGGAATGTCTCAGACTTGGTGGAGAGACAGGGAAAGAGGAGGTATGTCCTGTGAGCTCAGGCACCCTCATCAATTGCCTCTTAAATACTTTCAGGGGAGAAGCTCAAGTGGCCTTAACATGGACAAGGTCTCCTGAGTTTCATTCTCATCTCATCTCATTTCTGTCTTCTGTCCTTCCCATTCCCCTCCCCACAAATTAAGAATAGAAACCTCCTCACCAGCCCAGCTCATGAAGCCAGGGATCAGTGAGAAGCCAAGCTAAAGGCAAAACTAAATAAAAATGACGCCCATCCCAACTTGCTTTCCTTCAGTGCTAAACGCACTCACACTTAACACAGATCAGGTTCTAGTATGTTGTCATGATGATAAGAGTTTCCACATTGAGCACCTGCTATGTGCCAGGAACTCTACTGTTGCTTCCACAAACGTATATTATCTCATCTTCCTAATCCTGTCAGGTAGATATTATCCCCATAGTAAGTCCAGGGAATCGCACTCCAAAGTTAAATAACTTGATCATCTAAGTAGGCTTTAAACCCATGTTTTGTGATGCTAAGAAAACCTCAATATATAGATTCTCTTCTTACCTTTCCATCTTCATCTTTACCTTAACTGTTCCTCCTGTCTTATGTGTTAGGGTCTCAGGAGAAAGCAGAGAGCACACTGGATAATTGAAGCAAGTTTAATAAAGAGAGTGTGTAGAAGGTATGGCCAGGATTAGGACAGAGCAACAAGTGATGATGGACCACCGTGGGCCTGAGTAATAGCAATGCTGTTATCTAGGCTGAAAAGAAGGAGCGGTTACCAGATACTCAAGAGCCATCCATTAAGAGCTGTGGCCCTTGGTAGAAGAATACAGCAGCCTGCAGGGGCTCCATAGGAGGAAGCAGAGGAATATCTCCACTCTCCTACTTTGGAACTATTGTCCTGTCTTTTACTGCTGTTGGTGCCACTCAGGGTATCCACATCCATCATTGGCCCCTCCTAAACAAAAGCCAAAGAATAAAAACATCTGTTGGGGCATTGCTGATAGATCAGCCTAAAGAAGCATGAGTCGGAAAGAAACCGGGAGGGGCCAATGAAAATGTCCATCAGTTCTCTACTGCTTTCAACTTAAGTGATCTTGCCAGGACATTCAGAAGGATGAAATGGAAGGGACACGATTATATGGACATTAGAGAGCTATTTCTGGTACAGAGGATTGTAAGACTATAGAAAGGAGACTTGAGGAGAAGTACATTAGACTCCAGGCTCTTCATGTGTTTCTGGGTCACTGATGAAATCAGCATTTGAGGCAAATGATTAGAGGTCGGGAGAATTCAAGCAGAGTGACTCATGTGTTTTGCCTCCTCCCAATCCAGGAGCACTTAGATTCCCCTTTACCCATCTCTACTTTCAGCCAGCAGTGCTTTCTTTCCTCCCCATGACCATTTCCTGTTCCGAAGATCCTTACCAACCAGGACAGGCTACAGAATGTCTCCATTAAGGAAACATCAGAATTAGGAAGAGAAACAGTCTTGACTATTTTCAAAAGATCCCCTGCAAGGAGCCAGAGAGGGCTGTAAGGGAGCAGAAGATGAATGTGATTTTTAAATGAGACTGAAACAAGGAAGGATGGAATAAGAACAGGCTTGAGAACCACAGCAAAGGAGAGAGCTGAGTTTACTAAGGCTTGGTGACTGGAAGCCTGAATCAGGAGTGATCCTTGATTCAGCCTTGAGAGACAGGTTATAACTGAAGAAAATTAAGATTATGAGAGACTGTGCATTTCCAAAATGGCAGCAATGATGGATGTGGATACCCTGAGTGGCACCAACAGCAGTGCAGGCAAGAAGCACTTTGAAGTGAAAAAGTGGAATGCAGTAGCCCTCTGGGCCTGGGATATTGTGGTTGATAACTGTCCCATCTGCAGGAACCATGTTATGGATCTTTGCATAGAGTGTCAGACTAACCAGACACCTACCACTTCTGAAGAATGCACCATTGCGTGGGGAGTAATCATGCTGTTTACTTCCATTGCCTCTCTCGCTGGCTCAAAACAAGGCTGTTGTGTCCACTGGACAACAGAGAGTGGGAATTCTAAAAGTATGGGCACTAGAAAAAGAATATTCTCCATTAAGCTCAACTGTTTTGTTATTCATTTAATGACTTACCTTCTTGTTACTTAATTGTAAGTTAGATAGAATTGGGTCTTTTCTGCTTTGTCTTTTCAGTTTGCTATTCCTGCAGTCCTATTGTGTTCTGTGTCAAATAAAATCCAGTTGGATTCTATTTTAAAAAAAAAAATTATAGGAGGGAAGATAGGTAGGGTGGGGAAATGGATAAGAGTAGAAGCCAGTTAGAATAGTCAGAAGAAAATTTATATAGAACAATTTTCAACTCTTCACCCTTGTTCCCCATCCTCATTCTCCACACCACACATGGATTGTTTATATATTTAAACAGGAAAAAATATATCAGGGAAAATAGAGAACTCTGTCTGGCCCACAGAGCCAGGTTTCCATTTTTGCACCAACACATGGTTCTCTGAAGTAAACCTTGGAGCTCCCCCCACTTATCCTCTGCTTGCAGGTTGGAGGTTTGGTTTGGTTATTGCAGTTGTAATATGATAATATGTGATGGGGAACTGCATCAGAGAAACCAGTTTAGCAAATGTACCAGAGCAAGGTGGGAAGTCCCTCAGAACAAGATGCACCCAGGACAAAACGCAAAGAGCTGTAGGCAAACTCTTGTGAGATCATTTATGCCACTTCACCTCTTCCATGAAGGACAATTTTCCAGGGTCTTGGCTCACTCATGATAGGACTGTTGATTCCAGCTCTGATAGATATAATACAAAGACTGGAGGCCAAAATCAGAGTGAGTTGGTACATGTGGGTGTGCCAATCAGATGCCCTCACATTCCCTACTGACCTAAGGGAGGAGCCCATGGACACTACCACAGGTGAAGCAAAAGGGGTGCAGACAGGGAAGCTTAAAGTTTTCAATTATTTTTTTTATTCTACTTTGTTGAATTACTATCTTTAGATTTGTTAAATGCCAAATACATAATGCATTCTACTTTTGCTATATATTTACCCATCCATGTGCTACAGTTTCACTGTTTGTATACCTTCAGAGAATTACCCTTTAAAATCTCTTCATGAGTTCCACAGTTTTCAAGTGGACACTGCAATGCTCTCATCACTGTATTACACAGTTTTATTCTACTTTCCAATGAGCCATCTCTTAGCTATCTTGGACTTCTGTCCCTAGAGTCAAGGAAACACATTCCTTGAGAATGAAAGAGAGAAACAGGAGTCCTAAGGCTGAAGCAGAAACAAAAAGTAAGGAGTTTGTGGTTCAGCTTCTATGAAGTCACTGCCCCCTCTCCTGTGAGCCTCTGAGTTCTGACCTCGAGAAGGCAGGATGGCCACTATGCTTGGTATTGGGCCTGCACTGTGTAACTACTGTGTAGATTCTGGAAGACCATGGGAGACTCAGAAAGGTAACTGGGAACTGGGGAAAGTTAGGAGGAACCATGACAACCACAGGGGGGCACTGTATCCCCATGGGCTCACCTGGAATGTGTAGGATCAACAAAGTAGAGAGTTCAGTCAAGGACAGCACACCCCTCTCTCTTGCACCCAGGAGACAGCCTCCCTCCCTCTACCTAACTTGGGCGTCTTATGCAGGGACATCTATAGGCAAGAGGCACGTATGGTCATCACCCATTTCACATACCACCTCCATGGCAGGTACATACACACACGCACTCACATTTTACACAGAAATGAGATTTTTCTTCCTCTTTCAAAGATTACCCTGCAAGCCCTGGCCAGATAGCTCAGTTGGTTAGAGCATCGTCCCAATACACCAAGGTTGCCAGTTTGATCCCCAGTCAGAGCACATATAAGAATCCACTAATGCCCAGCTAGTGTGGCTCAGTGGTTGAGCATCAAGAGGTCACAGTTCAATTCCAGCACATGCCAGAGTTATGGGCTCAATCCCCAGCTGGAGGAATGCAAGAAGCAGCTTATTGATGATATTCCTCTTGAGGTTTCTATCTATCCCCACTCTCTAAAAATCAATAAAAACATATTTTTAAGTCAACCAATGAACACATAAATAAGTGGAACAATGAATCAGTTTCCTCTCTCAAAAATCAATAATAATTTTTTTTAAAAAAAGGATAAAAAACTATTTTTTTATTTTAAAAAAGATTACCCTGCTAACATAACAGTGTTTGCTGTGCAGCTGAATGTGCTAAGACCCACCTTCCTTCCCTAAGGCTCAGCAGCAGCTATTGCCAGTCAAGGCTGATGCTGTTTGGAACTCTGTCTTTTCTTCATGTTTTGTTTACCTAGGAGCTAGCTATGCCAGTGATTTCAGTTATGCGTTCTTTCTTTAGTGTGACGTTTAAGCACCTGCTGCCTGCCCTGTGCATGTCACCAAACACCCTCACCCCTCCTGATCCTGGCCTACTGCATTTAAAATAGTTCAGTGCTATGAGAGTGATGAAATGCTCAAACATCAAGAGCATGTTCCATGCCCCACTTCCACGTCAGTGTGTCAGCGCTAGACAGCAAGCTGCATTAGTCATCAGGTCTGTTTCACTGTGGAAAGTGTATAATGTCCATGGGGTTCCTATAAAGTAATCTGGCAAATGACCTTGTACTATTATTCCATCTGCAGTACTCTGGACAATAATACTATAAAGTGCCTTCTCATTTTTACTTCTTGTGCCCCAAGAGCTCAAGGATCAGCCTGCAACAGCCACAAAATACCTGAAGTTATCTTGATGATTATTGTTCATATTTGTTGAGGTTCTCAAAGAACCATAGATATAGTCTAACTCCTCAAAATTGGATTTATGTGGGAGGAGGAATTCCTGAGTGGAAATTCTGGTTGCTGTGACTCACCTGAAGGAATCTTTAGATTGGATTAACTGAACAACCCAATAACCCCTCTAGAAACTATATGAGGTGTGGTCTGCTGATCACATTGAGTCTCCTAAAATGGAATCTAGGTGACCCCAGAGGATCCTGCAGGAAGGTGGTCACAAGGTGTCCTTGAATACTTGTTGGCTTTCTGCACTTCCTTCTTTAAGATTATGATGTTGGTGACATCTCTGAAATCCCACGGCATTTCTCAACTGACAAGGAAGTCTTCCAAGGTCTAATTAGCTCCCCTTCCAAAATGTGAAGATATTATCAATATCAAGGACAATATCATTGTCCATTCAATTGAATAAGGGCTGGTGACTGTGAAATCACATTTTGTGGAGTGTCTATGCTATGCAAGGCCCCTCTCATGGTTTATGTCACTTGGAGAATAGAATATGAGAGTTGGGTAGGGATAGGGTAGGAAAGGGGCATGATGCAGGCACACTGAGACAGAGTAATAATGAAGCTCAGATTCCTCTACAGTTTATTGTTACAGCAGAAGTTGTGGGATACAGGAGAGCACCCTCCACACATAACATACTGTGGTCAGAGCCCCAAGGTAGCCCTTCCCACCCCTATGCCAAGCCCCAAGCAGCCCTGCCCTGGCTTGGCCCCCTCCCCCTCCCACTCTAGACACACACTGTCTAGACAGCTACCAAAGTTAGTGGAGCCAATGGCCCCAGGCCCCTTCCTATTGCCCATCTTCAATCCTTCCCTCAAATTTGTTCACTGCCTATCACTTCCCAGTCTAACTTCCATTCACACACCCGATATTTCTATCACATCCTGAGGACCACTAACCCACCAGCAAGCCTCCCTGACACATTCATTTAGGCCCATAGCCTTCAGAGATCTGAAGGGTTAATGAGAAGCCATATCCACTTTGGTGAATGGAGACCCAGCACCAAGTCCCTTACCCTTACAATGGGATAAGTAGGGAGAGTCTGGGGCAGGCACCATGGACATCTACAATGACCACTTATCCCTCATCTACGGACACCTAAATTAGGGAGAGGGGGACGCATGCCCTCTCCACCATAACAACAGAATGAGGGAGAAGGATCATTTAGGGGTCTGAGTCCCTAAGCGATATTAGGACAGCTCTCCCAGGAGCTGAGGGGTATCACAGGTTAGAGGTCAAAGTTAGGATAGCAATCAAAGATCATCTCCCCACATGATCTGCCCATCTTCCCTTGCTCACTCTGGCCCAGTGTTCTACACACCTCCCAGGTTAGTGCTGGGGGAGGTGAGGCTGGGTCCCACACCAGGGCAATAAGGGCCATTCAACAGGAGACCTCCATGGTGTGCCCTGGGGGGCCTGAAGGGAGAGTCCCAGACTCGCTGCTCTGGGACAAGGTTCGAGCACGGGACCGGCTGCCATCAATGGATGCTGCACTGGTCAGGGAAGCTGTGCGAGATCGGGACAGGCGAGTCATGCAGGATGAGGCCACTGTGGAGACAGAAGGATAAGCAGGCAGTCAGAGAGGAGGAGGGGAAGAGGGGCTGGCAACTCAGTGCGGGGGGGTGAGAGTTACAAATGGGGCCAGGGGTCAATGAGCTTGATTTGGCAGATGTTGGTAAGTCCAGGAATTAGCCTAAATGGTTCCTCCCCTCAGTGGCCATCCCTCATCCTTGCAGCAATCCCTTGTCCTCGTGATAGCCTCAGACCCCATACTCACTGTATCCCATGCCTTGCAGGAAGTACTTGAAGGCCTCGGTCAGCTTGCCTGGCTGAGGAAGTAAGATGAGAAGCAGGAGACAGTGATGTGAGGTTATGGCTGAGCCGGAGCCCAAGGCCATGGCAGGTTGGGGATGGGATGTGTAGCAACGGGTATATATAGTTCAATGACATTAATATCCCATTCCCCGGATGGCTGGGGATACTCACCTGAGTCAGCTGGGGTTGACCTCCGGAGTCAGCCATCTACTCGTGAGAGAGCCCCCAGAAAAAGTGATACACACATGAATAAAGTGAGCTAGCCAGGAGACAGAAAGGATCTCTCTTCCTTGCTTCCCCACTCTAGGCCCTCAGGGTTGTCTGTTTGTTTGCTTGTTTGTTTTACTTCATCCACCCCACTTATTCTAAGCAGGACCTTAGAGGCCTAGAAGCTGAATCTAGGATTTGGGATATATAGCTCTGGACAGGGGGGCCAGGAGTCAGGCTGAGCATGGAGTAGGGTTACTGACCTTGAGGAAAGAAGTCTGGGTAGGGTCCAGTTTTGAATTACATTCCACCTGGAGTAAGTAGGAAGCTGAATGAGTGAGGTCACACTCCCTGTGGTCCCGTCCTTCCCAGGGACCCTAGAACCCAATTCCCAGTTGCTTTCCTACCAGCCCCTACCCATTTCCTTCTTAAAAGGAATCAATTTCTCATGTACCAAAGTTGCTCTTTGTGTTCCAAACAGAGCTTTCCTCCTGGCAAGATTACCCTCTAACCACCATCCTAAGACTCCAACCCTCCCTCACCCAAGCCCGCATTCCCTACTGACCACTGCATCTTCATGGGGTGCCTGGTCTCCAACCACCAGCATCACAGGACACCTAGAGGCAAAAGGATCGGGGAGGAGGTGATGAGCCCCTAGTACTCACTCACCCACCTCTTCCCAAGAGCAGCCAGAAAATGTCTGGCTCTAAAGAGGAAGCAGCCTTCTAATCCCTACCACCCCACCAAGAAGATTCAAAGGAAAAAGACCTAGACTGCAAGCATGTCAAACTCTGACTGCGAGTCTGACATGCTTGATCTAGAGGGTGGCAGTTTGCTAAATGGGATAAGGTGGAAAATAACAAGAAAATCCCTGGCAAAGGACGCTCCTTCTAAAGGATACAAACACCTAGGGAAGATCCAGGGAGAGACAAAACTGTATCACTTAAAGTCTTACTTGAGGGTGATATCACCTCCACGCTCAAAATTCAGGTCTCGGCGGCTAGAAAGGGGTAAAAAGAGGAGTAGAATTTTAGGCAGGCAATACTATCCATCTAGATATAAGTTATCTCTCCCATATGGAAACTATCTTCCTCCCAAAAACTATAGTCAAATATTGGTATTTAAAGTGGGAACCAAAGGGGAAGGTGGTAGGCTGGCCTCAAATACAATCCCTATAGCCCACAGGTCCCTGGTCAGAGGGTAATAAAGGGGGAAGACAGATCATTAGCAACTGGGAATCAAAACTTTCAAGGGAAGTAAAGAAGAGAAAGGGGGAGAAGCAGTGCCTCACAATTCTTCTCATTGGACTGTCCTTCAGTTGTCCCAGTTGCACACCAAATCCTGCCCTCCTTGCACCCAGTGTACTTTCCAGACTTCCCTCTTCTCTCTGCCTCCTCATCACCCCCAGTCACTGCTTCTAAATTGTTTACGCACACAGACAGTTACTCACTTGTTGTAGCTGTTCCAGTACAGTTCTATGTTCTCTAGGTTGGGTGCATGTGTAATGATATTTCTATACTTTTGTATCAATTCAGAATTTCCAGACAGCTCTTCCTGAAGGAAAGAAGAGGGAGAAAAATTAGGATTGGGAAGAGAAGCCAACAGTTACCTGATGCAAAAAGTCAAGCCTTTTTCCCTTCCCTGATACTGTCCCAGTTAAGAAAGTTACCCCAAGCATCCAACGCTCTGCTGGTCCCCCTCTTTTTCTCCATCTCCACAACCACTTACCTGGCTGAAAAGATGTCCAAGTATCATCTCCGGAATGGAAGAGGTGAGGCCTGTTAACTGTGAAGAAAGGCATGTGAGAAAGCTTTAGAGCATTATGGGGAGACTCAGGCAAGTGACCCACTTTTTTCCTGCTCTGTGTCCCCCTCCTTGAAGTTCACAGGCCAATCAGTTATATTGGTAGAGCCTAACTGGACCATGCAAAGGAACCCCCACCCTAGCTCAGCACACAGACTATTCCAAACCTTGTGGGCTGCCCAGTCCATCCAACCCTTGGCATTGGGATCAATGTTGATGAGGACAAGTCCCTCAACTGTATCCTGGTGATTAAGCTGAAGGGAGGCAGAAGGAAGGGAAATCAGAGGCAGAGCATGGTCTCATCCCTCCCCAAGTGCTACCCATTCTTAGGCTCCTAAGGGGCCTCCCTCCCCACCCTCAGAACCATGTCCTCCTACCAAATACACAATAGCGAACAAGACTCTCTTAATCAGCCTACCATGGACCTTGGCCCTGCCTTTCCCTTATCTGGGGGCTTTTAGTTCTTACAGCATATCGCGACAAGATGTAGGCTCCAGCTCCAACACCAACTCCAATTATTGAGGAGAAACTGTGAAAGGGAAATGTATATCTACTTAGTGTCTGAAACTTTGGCTGTCTAAACACCTTATCCTCTATCCTAAGGCCATAGGCATAGAGTACAGAAGGGACCTGGCAAGGAACTAAAAACTGACACTGGTAGTCAGCGTAGGTTCCAGAAGTGTTTTCCCAGCTCCCGCTTAGAGAGCTAGTGTCTTGAAAAGAACACTCATCTCCCAACCAGCCAGACACAACTTTCCTAGGTAGCGCTTTGTCCATTCTCAATTTTCAGAAGCTAGTTCAACTTGTTCTGTTTTAATTCCTACTTCCTCTAGAGCAGTGATCAGCAAACTGCGGCTCATGAGCCACATGCCGAACATTGGGATAGGGGCTTACTCACAAAGAAAAGCAACAGCCTATAATTATTGGAATCGAGAGCCTAGGTCAGTGGTTGGCAAACTCATTAGTCAACAGAGAGGCAAACCACTGCTCGCGAGCTGCATGTGGCTCGCTAGCTGCAGTTTGCTGACCACTGCGCTAGAGGAATGAGAAGGGAATTGAAGCAAGATATAAAAATAAGACACAACTTCAGTGAACAACAGGAAAAACGGGGTTAAAGAAAGACAAAAATGTGAACCAGAGCCGACTGAAACTCTGGTGCCCGGGAAGAGCCAAGGTCGGAGCCCAGGAATGCACACCAAGGAGGCCTCACCTGGCGTTCTCCTCCTTCTCCCACTCTCCCTTACACACAGGGCTCCCAGTTCCCTGGTGTGTGTATAGAGGAGGGGGAATGGGAAGAACAGAGACAGGTCTATCTGGTTCCTCAGAGATTATGTCACCCCTTCCTCTTCCTGTCTAGCTTTCTGGTCCCTCCTCAGCCTGAGGCAGGGCCTCAGATAGCTCCTTCTTTTTTCTTTCCTCCATCTATTAGGGCTACTCAGCTGACTCAAGTCAGTTTTCCAAACCCACCCTTCTTCTTCTCAACAATCAGACTGGGAACATGGAGGAGACCTTTCTTCATATCTAGGCTAAAAACCAAAACTCTCCCAGCAACCATGGTGGACACAGGAGTTCTCAGGGCCATGTTGTGCTGTGAAGAGAAATCCGGCTGAAGGGATCCCCAGGCTTCTCACTTTAAGTACTGCAGGATACAAGGGATGGTGTCCGCAAGCTGGTCCAGAGACGGGTACTGATATCTGGGGAAGAGAGGAATGTTAGTGTTTTAACAGGAAAATAGCAACCTGTCCCCACTGCCCCATCTCAGAGTGTCCTCTCCCAGAATCACTACTGCTCTTTCTTTCCTCCTCCCTTAGTCCAATCTTCCCCACACCTGCCCCGTGTCTCACAATCTGATGAGGAGGGAGGGAGTTAATTCTCACCCCACAGGGTACAGGGGAGCCCCCTCTTCCATCCCAGGGGCATCCACATGAACCCGCACGAAGTTCTGAATAATTTCCTGCATGTCCCCGGACTGAAACAGCGGCTGGAAGCAAGATTTATCTAAAGAGAATCCCCAACACCCCAACGATAGAATCAGACAAAGAAAATCGTCCCCAAGTCAAAACTCACCCTCTTTCAGGCCATAGTCAGACTAAAGAGAACTTCTTGACATGTCCCATGGCCCCTTCCTGCCCATGAAGACCTTTCCCCTTGCACTGGGATTTGCCCTCCCCACCTCCTCAACCTCCTCCCAGAAAGAAGTGGGAGGAGAAGTGAAGGTCCTTACAGTTGAGTCCCACATCATGGTAGGTGAGTATCGCTGGGCGTTTGGGTTTGGGGGTACCAAAGACAGTAAAAGTGACAGAGCCATAAGGTGTCTCCACCGTGTGAGTCTGCAAGAAAACAGATCACCATCAGGTAGGAGTTAGGCTGAGAGGAAAAGAGTCAGGAGACCTCCACAAAAGTTGGGGTATTGGCATGAGGGAGGGGCAGAGAGAGGTGAATGGAACTATTGGAAATAGGGTCGAAAGAATTTAATGTAGGTAAATATAACAGTGGAGATGATTTTGAGGGTGGAGAAGAATAAGTAATTATTGGAAAGCATCATGGAACACTGAGAAGGGAAAATAAGGGAAGGAAGGGGAGAGTTGGGGATGGGTAAGGAATGGATTAGAAGGAAAGGTAGCAAAGAGGAGAGCCAAGTAGGAGGGCCTTTCTTTCCTCCCACCCTGGAAATGCCCCCAGCTGTTACCTGTCCCCGGTCTAGGAGGATTCTGGCAGCTAACTCAGCCTCCTGGAGAGAGACACGCACAAACAGATCCACACAGAAACACACAGCCACGTAGAGTGGATAAACAGATGGAGAGACACACAAAGATAAAGAGAGGGAGGTAAAGAGACCAAAGACAGAAAAGAGATGACAAAAAGAGACACGGAGAGGATTAAGATTAGTATAGTGACGTGACAAGGGCCTGGACTCCCAATTGTGGTATATGGGGAGTGGTGGAGAAAGGAGGAGGGTGGATTAGAATGAGATTACGGATTTGGAAAGGCAGGCGATGTGAGGGAATGCTTGGAGTTCTGGAATTTGGGCCTAGGAGTCATAGGGTCTCTAATAACCTTGGCCATCTCGGGTGTTTGCCCTGGTAACAACGGCTTCTCCTCCGTGATCTGCACCTCCTGCAGCTCCGTCATGGTGGCCTGGCAGGGTGAGGAAACACCAAGACTGGTGAGATTGCCTCCACACCCTCCCATCTCCTCTAATACCTTCTTCCTCTCTCAGAACAGGGCATTGCAGGGTGCAGGCCCCCAGGAGCTGATGCCTCCAGGACACAGAGAACCTCTCCTGACCCAGCTGCATGTCCAGGCCATTGGGGAGAAGCGCTGTGTAAGAGGAACCGGGACAGCACTTCTCTTCAGGCTGAATCCCCACTGCTCCCCTCAACACCCGCACCTTGATTCACACACACCCCTTTCCTGGATGGAAATATGAGCTGTGGTGCAGGACAGCTCAGGTTTAGGGGCCACTCCGTACTGCCAATTAGGTAGGGAGTGAAACTAGTGACTCAGTAACTAGCTACTCAAAAGATAGTAAGGGACAGGTAGAGAGAGTTCCCAATTGACTGTGACCTTCAACTACAGCCCCAATGTCAGCAGCTCCAAAGGAAAGGGGCTAAAAATGACGTGAGTAGCATGGCCAAGAGAGGAGGGGCGGACAAGAAAAGGGGGACAAGGGACATCTGTGTCCAACTGACCGCATGTCTCCCTTCCTCCCAAGACTCTCTCCTTTCCCACTGTGAATAAATTAACAGACATTCAATATTAGGGGCGGGTGAGGAGCAAAGCAGCCGCAGACCGCAGACCGACAGAGTAAAGAGATGCAGCCTGGGGGTGGGGTCACTTACTGAGTTCCTATTGGCTGGATGCAGTGGGGTTAGGGGTCAGGGTTCTCACTGCTCCTGGCTCTGGGGTCTGAGAAAACAAGGCAATGAGGTGAACGACACGAGAGACATACAGACCCTGGCTCTTCAAGGGACATAAAATCTCAACCAAGCCTTCGATGACCTGGGTCACTAATCTCCCCGAGTCCTTAAACCGTCCCCACTTTCTACCCCTGAGTCCAGGGAACGGTTTTTTTGTTTTTGTTTTTGTTTTTTTCCCTGAGTTTCAACTAGAATCAGTGCAGCCTGGAGGGCCGGCGGGGCCACCCAGATGTGAGTGCCGGCCAGGGGTAGGAGAGAAGGAAGTGCTGATGTGGAGGAAGGCGCGTGGCTCGTGTCAGAGCCTGGATTCTAGTCCCGGCTCTGCCGCTAGCCGTGTGACCTTGCCCAGTCAGTACCGCTGGCCCCGGTTTCCTATTTGCACGCTAAAAGTAGGAACTAGGGGATCCCCACGATTTTTGACAGCTCTCGAGTGATGTGAGGACAGCAGAGCATGGCTGTTCCCCTCCGCCATTTAAAAGGGGAACTTGAAAAGCCTCGTGCCTTAGCTTCTCTCCTCCATCCAGTCTCGGGGTGGGTTCCACGCCTGGAGAAAGGCGAGGGAGGCGGTCCCACAACCTCCTCCCAGCCTCCCCCGACCGACGATCCCGAAAGGGCCGGGCGTCAGCTGGGAGGACGGATAGGAGGGGTGGGATTGAGCGGGCCCAGCACCCAGGACCTGCCCCACGAGTTCCCGGGCTGCCCTTCCTCGTGGAGACAGACAGCCGCGCGCGGCGGGCGCGGGGCGCCCTGCGCCCTGGACACCACCTCGCGCACGTCCCACACACGCCCTGCCTCGCCGAGCCTCCGCCTTTGTGCGCAGCAGCCCAGCCCCGCCGCCCGGAGGGCCCGCCGCGCCCGCCGAGGGCTGGCTCCCGGGGAGCGAGATCAGGCCGCGCACGGTCCCGCGGGCGCCAGCCCGGCCGGGGAGCCCCTCGCCTGCCCCTCCCCCTACCTGCTGCCGCCAGGGCCGCTTCCACCTTCACTTGCCTTTGACTCTCCAGCCCTCCGGGGCTCCGGCTCCCCGCAGACCCGCCCCCGGCCCGCCCCAGCCCGCCCCCGGGCCGTCAGCGCCCCGCAGACCCGCCCCCAGACCCCCAGTAAACACGCCCCCCTTACCCCGCCCCAGACTGTTGGCAGCTCGGGAGGGGCATGGCTGGGATCGAAGGGGAACTCTCCGGGGAGCAAACTGGGTGTTTCCGGGCTGAGCGCGCGCTCCCCACCACAGGCCCCCGCAATCAGGCGGCGGTGGGGGGCTGTGGGGATCCCTTTAATCCTGCGGGGAATTCCCACGCCCGCCCTAAACTCCAGTCTCACCCGTGACCTGGATCTGCCTATCGCACTGTGGCTCCGCCCTTCGCCCCCCGACTCAGCAGCAGTGGGGACGGGTAGGGGTAGACGACTCTGGGTGCTGACACCCCGGGATTTCGACTCGGCCCGCCGCACACGGGGAGCCTAGCTGAGGAAGGAGGAGGAGGTGGGCGGGGTCCGCCGCAGAAGCGGCGGGGGTCTCGCCGGTGGGGAGGGTCAGGTGTGTC
>PVJN01035363.1:0-22169 GCA_004026805.1 Lasiurus borealis
TTTTCAGATTTTCAAACTTTATAATAGATTGAAATCCCGACGGAGCTAACAGATGGATGACTGTGTTATTCTAATTTCAGCTACCTTAGGGTTTAGCAAACTGTCATTTTTAAATAGACAATCAATTTCTCATTTCCAGAAACACGAAAAAGCATCGAGTATATCTATCCAGCATCTGCTTTGAAATATCCTTATATCATAACAGCTTATTTAAAATGAATAAAGTGAAAATTCTTAATAGCTAACCATTGTTCCACCAGCCAAAAAAAAAAAATAATAATAATAAAGGATGAGGATAGCTAAGGGCATGGGAAGAAAAAAATACTACCAACAAAATTATCATGTCATAATAAATATTCAACAATTAACCAAGAAGAAGCTACTTTCTTTTAGGCTGTACTCTAAAATTCCAGTGATAGTTGTTCAACTGGAGCCTTTTTTTTTTCTCTTTTTTTTAAATTTTACTTTATTGTTTCAAGTATTAGCTATAGTAGTACATATATCTTTTTTTTAACCCCATAGACCTTCCCCCAGCCTCCCCTACCCCTGTCACATGCCCTCATCCCATCCCCCATTGTCTTCTGTCCATTGGTGTGCTTATATGCATGCATCCAAGTCCTTCAGTTGATCTCCCCACCCCCACTCCCCCACTCCTTCCCCAAGAATCCCCAGACTTCCCACAGAAGTTTGAGAGTCTATTTGGTGCTTCACTGCCTCTATATCTATATTTGTGTTCATCGGGTTATAATGTTCTTTATTTTCCATAAATGAGTGAGATCATGTGGTATTTTTCTTTCATTGCCTGGCCTATTTCACTTAGCATAATGCTCTCCAGGTCCATCCATGCTGCTGCAAATGGTGAGAATTCCTTCTTTTTTATATCAGCGCAGTATTCCACTGTGTATATGTATCATCATTTTCTAATCCACTCATCTGCTGATGGGCATTTACACTGTTTCCAAATCTTAGCTTTGGTGAACTGTGCTGCTATGAACATAGAGGTGCGTATATCCTTTCTGGTTGGTGTTTCTAGTTTCTTGGGATATAGACCTAGAAGTGGGATTACTGGGTCAAATGGGAGCTCCATTTTGAAATTTTTGAGGAAACTCCATACTATTCTCCACAGTGGCTGCACCAGTCTGCTTTCCCACCAGCAGTGCACTAGGGCTCCTTTGTCTCCTCATCCTGGCCAGCACTTGTCGTTTGTTGATTTGTTGATGATTGCCATTCTGACAGGTATGAGATGGTATCGCATTATTATTTTGATTTGCATCTCTCAGATAATTAGTGACTTTGAGCATGTTTTCATATGCCTCTTGGCTTCCTTCTGTCTTCTTTCAAAAAGATTCTATTTAGGTCTTTTGCCCATTTTTTATTGGGATCATTTATGTTCCTTTTATTAAGTTGTATAAGTTGCCTATAGATCTTGGACATTAAACCTTTATCAGTGATAACATTTGCAAATATGTTCTCCCATACAGTGGGCTTTCTTATTGTTTTGTTAATGGTTTCTTTCACTGTACAAAAGCTTTTTATTTTGATGTAGTCCCATTTGTTTATTTTCTCTTTATTTTCCATTGCCTTAGGAGCAGTATCAGTGATCAAGTTCCTTCGACATATATGTGAGATTTCGCTGCCTGTGGATTCCTCTAGTATTTTTATGGTTTCACTTCTAATGTTTAAGTCCTGTATCTATTTTGAGTTTATTTTTGTGTATGGTGTAAGTTGGTGGTCTAGTTTCATTTTTTTGCATGTATGTGACCAATTTTCCCAACACCATTTATTGAAGAGGCTGTCTTGACTCCATTGTATATTCATGCCTCCTTTGTCAAATAATAATTAAGCATAGTGGTTTGGGTAGATATCTGGATTCTCTTTTCTATTCCATTGGTCTATAGGTCTGTTCTTGTGCCAGTACCAGGCTTTTTTGAAAACAGTGGCTTTGTAGTACAGCTTGAAATCTGGTATTGAGATCCAACCTATTTTATTCTTCTTTCTCAGGATTGCTGCAGCTCTTTGGGGTCTTTTCTAATTCCAGATGAATCTTTGAAGAGTTTTTTTCAGGTCTGTGAAATATGCCATTGGTTTTTTAATGGGATTGCATTGAATCTATAGATGGCTTTGGGTAGTATGTTCATTCTACAAATCCATGAGCATGGTATGTTATTCCATCTGTTCACATCTTCCTCTATCTCTTTTTTCAGTGTCCTGTAGTTTTTGCATGTAGGTCTTTTATCTCCTTAAGTTTATTCCTAGGTATCTTAATTGTTTTTGGTGCGATGGCAAATGGAATTGATTTTTTAGTCTCTCTGTAAGTTCACTATTATAGAAATAATAGTATAGAAATGTCATAGATTTCTTGGCATATATGTATCCAGCATTTTTGGTGTTAATTTTGCATCCTACTACATTGCGGAATTCATTTATAAAGTCTATTATTTTTTTGATTGAGTCTTTTGGGTTTTTTATGTACAATATCATGTTATCTGCAAATAAGGACAGCTTTACTTCTTCTTTTCCAATTTGGATGCCTTTTATTTCTTCTTGTTGTTTAATTGCAATGGCTAATACTTCCAGTACTATATCGAACAGGAGTGGTGAGAGTGGACATCCCTGTCTTCTTCCTGTTCTTAGGGGAAATGGTTTGTTTTTGCCCAGTGAGTATGATGTTAGCTGTGGGTTTATCATATATGGCTTTTATTATGTTGAGGTAGGATTCTTCTATTCCCACCTTGCTGAGAGTTTTTATCAAGAATAGGTGTTAGATTTTGTTAAATGCTTTTTCTGCATCAAATGATATGACTGTGATTTTTCTCTCTCAACTTGTTTATGTGATATATCATGTTTATTAATTTGTGGATATTGTACCATCTTAGCATTCCTGGTATAAATCCTACTTGGTCATGCTGTATGATCTTTCTGATGTACTGCTGGATCCGATTTGCTAGAATTTTGTTGAGGATTTTGGCATCTATGTCCATGAGGGATATTGGCCTGTAATTCTCTTTCATTGTGTTGTCTTTATCTGGTTTTGGTATTAGGGTGATGCTGGCTTCATAGAAGGAGCTTGGAAGTGTTCCTTCTTGAACTTTTTGGAATAGTCTGAGGAGGATGGGTTTTAGTTCTTCCTTGAAAGTTTGATAAAACTCCTCTATGAAGCCATCTGGCCCAGGGCTTTAGTTTGCTTGAAGCTTTTTGACTGCTTCAATTTCTTTCATAGTTATTGGCCTATTGAGAGATGTTTAGATTCTTCCTGATTGAGTTTTGGAAGGTTATATTTTTCTAGAAATATGTCCTTTTCTTCCAGGTTGTCCAGTTTGTTGGAATAGATTTGTTCATAGTATTTTTTAACAATCCTTTGTATTTCAGTGGGGTCTGTTGTTATTTCTCCTCTTCAATTTTTATTTTGTTTATTTGGGTCTTCTCTCTTTGCTTCTTGGTGAGCCTGGCTAGAGATTCATCAATCTTGTTTATCCTTTCAAAGAACCAGCTCTTGGTTTTGTTGATCTTTTGTATTTTTTTTAGCTCAATGCCATTTATCTCCTCTCTGATCTTTATTATTTCCTTCCTTCTGCTTACACTGGGCTTTTCTTGTTGCTCTCTTTCTAGCTCTTTGAGTTGTAGGATTAGGTAATTTATTACCATTGTTTTTTTGTTGTTGTTGTTGTTTTTTGCCTATAGGCTTGAAGAGCTATGAACTTCCCTCTCAAGACTGCTTTCGCTGTATCCCATAGATTTTGAATTGTTGTGTTTTCATTGTCATTTGTTGCCATGGTGTTTTTTATTTCTTCTTTGATCTTTCTGGTAACCAAGTCATTGTTTCATAGTATGATGTTTAGTCTCCATGTGTTTGATTTCTTTGGACTGTTTTTATGGTAATTGATTTCCAGTTCTGTGCCACTGTGATCTGAGAAGATGCTTGATATGATTTCTATCTTCTTGAATTTGAAGAGACTTTGCCTATGACCCAACATATGTTCTATCTTTGAAAATGACCCATGTGCACTTGAGAAGAATGTATAGTCTGTGGCTTTGGGATGAAATGTTTCGAAGATGTCCATTAATTCCATCTGGTCTAGTGAATCATTCAGGATTAATGGTTCTTTGCTGATATTTTGTTTAGAGTATTTGTACAATGGTGATAGTGGGAAAGTAGTGGTGAAAGTCTACTACTATGATTGTGTTGCTGTCAATCTCTCCCTTAATATCCTCCAAGAGTTTTTTTATGTATTTGGGTGCTCCCATATTGGGTGTTATATGTTTACCAGATATTTCTTCTTTTTGGATTGCTCCCTTTATTATTATGAAGTGGCCTTGCTTATCTCTTGTTATGTCCTTCACTTTGAGATATAATTTGTCAGATATAAGTATTGCTACCCCAGCCTTTTTTTTCATTTCCATTTGCCTGAAAAACCTTTTTCCATCCCTTCACCATCAGTCTGTATGTGTCTTTTTTTCTGAGCTGGGTTTCCTGTATACAGCAGATATATGGGTCATGTTTTCTTATCTACTCAGTAACCTTAATGTCTTTTGATTGGGACATTCAATCCATTTACATTTAAAGTTATTAATGATAGGTACTTGTTTGTCGCCATTTTTATTCTTTACCCCTGGGTTCCTTCTGCACTTTCTATTTCTTCTTTTTACAGCAGAATCTTAAGCATTTTTTGCATTGATGTTTGGTGGTAATAAACTCCCTTAGTCCTTTTTGTCTGTGAAGCTCCTGATTCCACCTTCAATTTGGAATGATAGCCTTGCTGGGTATAGTATTCTTGGATTCAGTAATTTGCTTTGTATCACTTTGTATATCTCATTCCATTCCCTTCTGGTTTGGGTGTTTCTGTTGAGAAATCAGTTGGTATTCTAATAGGAGACCTCTTGTAGGTAATGTTCTGTCTCTCTCTGATAGCCTTTAAGATTCTTCCTTTGTCATTGGTATTTGCCAATTTAATTATGATGTGTCTTGAACCACACCAGCTGGGCCTTTTCTCTCTTTTTTATGTGGCTTCTTCTGCTTGGCCTTAGATGAACAGCTTTTGCCTTGGGGCCAATCTGAGTGTTGTTTAAATGACAGTCTTTGTGAAAAAGAGCAACCCTCCAGCAGAGTTATGCAGATGCGCTGGCCTAAATTACGGCTCACGTGGCAAATGTCAGCAGCTTCCACCGGAGGCCCCAGCCATTTGTCCCATCCCACTCGGGGACCAAAGTGATCAGACGTGCACCTGCACTCAGTGGGGCCCCCCTGACTTTGCTACCTGGGTGCTGCCAAAAGAAATGTCAAATAAAAGCATCAATAACGGCAAAGACGTTGTCTGAATTCCTACCGCTGGCCATAATGATGATGAGAGGCCTGGAGGCAGCAGTAATGGCAGCAGATGAGATCGTGGGAGATATGAGTGGATTAAATGAGCAGAGTGGAAGACATCATCTTAAGGGAAAACAATTGTTAAGGAGTAGACAGATTAAAAGGACCCAGAAAGGAGATAAGAGCCCAGCCAGTGTAACTCAGAGGTTGAGTGTCTACCTATGAATGAGGAGGTCACAGTTCAATTCCTGGACAGGGAATATGCCTGGGTTTTGGATTCAATCCCCATTGGAGGCATGCAGGAGGAAGCCAATCAATGATTCTCTCTCATCATTGATGTTTCTATCTCTCTCTCCCTCTTACTTCCTCTATAGAAACGTTAGAAAGTTATAAGGAAACTCAGACATTTACAGAAGTGATTAAAAGATATGGAATGTAAATGAGAGATTTTTAGGATGAGAAACCTTGTGCATATCTGTAATCTAATTACACATCTCTATGAAATATATATTTGCACACTGAATACTTTTCAAAATTCAAAATGTTTAATATGTACCTGTATATACCACGGAGGGGAAATAGCATTCCGATGGAATTTCAGAGAGATGAAGCACAAATTTTTCAAGTAATTCTACTAAAGCTATAATAAATAAGAGAATAATTAGAATATTAAAGGATACGAATAATACATGATAATGCATCTTTAAATAACAAACTGGTACATAAAAGTCATCTGAACATCTTTAGTTATGCCCTTAAGGGGGTCCAATTCAAAACACACAGCATTTTAATATTCTTAACAATGCTTCTGATATAAATTAAATTTTAATAGCTTCACTGAGAACGTAGGAATGTAAAACTGGAAAAAGAATCATCTGTTATCTTTGGATCCCCTAAGGATCACTTCAGAATGCTAAATGATTTCAATACAGAAAGAAAATTATCAGTAACTAGACTACAATATCTTATCGTAATTATTCACGCATACAGAAAAACATTATGTGAACTCCAAGTCCAAGATCAATGAACAGCTCACGTTCCTTTCAAAATCCATGCACATTATTTGTTTTATATACTTTGCAACGGGTGGTATATGTTCAAGGCAAACGAACCAAAAATAAGCGCACAGGATTTGTAAGGCACTGAAGCTCTTCAATTCACTGAGATCCCGTTATCCATAACTCAAGAAAAGTAACTTATGTCATGAAGCCCTCCTTAACTTTAAAAACAAACTAACTCTGGGATATTACTACCCAGAGCAGGATGCTATGTGCTGGTGGAAGTGAGTAAAACCAAGCAAAACCTGGGCAGAGATAAAACAGTGTTTAAGTTTTGCTGAACAAGACCTCTGAGACAGTTTTCTAAAAGAGCTCAGTCATGTCAGATTTTAATTTCAGTTCTCCAGGGTCACGCGTTTTCAGAAATCAGTGGACTTCTGGAGTTAACATTATGTATTCTAGACATGCCAGCACTAACCTTCAGGAAGCACAGCTTCTTTAATATAATTTTCATACCAAAAACAAAACAAAACAAAAATTCGATGGCGCACTTACCACCTCCGCTGATTATATCGGGTTTGGCCTTCATCATTTTGCAAAATTGTCTTCGGCAGTTTTCTATCCACTCCGTCTGTTTATCAGACATCTTGAAGTGTAGTAAAATTTTGCCAAGATCGTTGTCTAATAAGAAAGATAGCATGTACTGGTATTATTATTATAAAACACACTAGGTACAGTGAAAAATAAGTATTAATGTTACACATGTAAAGACACAAATTCTAGTTTTAAAACACAGAATATCTATGGCTTTCAAAGGAAAAGATTTTTCTGTAATCACATCTTATACTATCAATTGCTACTTACATTTATTAAAAACTCATAAAAATGGATTATTGATAGATTCAAAGCTCATAAAACTGATTGACTTGTAACCATAATTCCTGAGTATTCTCGTTTTTATACAACATGACACATTACTGAGTATCTGATTTTGTAAACAGTGTGGACCTTACAATTTCACTAAACTGACATGAACGTTATACTCAAACTATTAAATATAGAATTACCGTATAATTAATTTATTCCACTTCTAGGCATAAACCATACTCTAGATCAATGAAAACACGCAGCAACTTATACAGCACTGTTTATAGCCAAAGATGGAAACAACCCCACTGCCCATCAGCAGGCCGATGTGCAAACCAATTATATGACAGCTGCACAACAGAGTATTATTTGGCAAAAAAAATAAAAGGCAAATGCTTATGCACGCTACAACATGGATGAACCTTGAAGACATCTGCGAAGGCAAATAAGCCAGGAACAAAGTACCACATACTCCATCATTCCGTTCCTACCACAGTCCAGACTAGAAAAGCCTCTCGAGACAGAACGCAGATTAGCGGCTGCTCAGGGCTGGGGGAGGGAAGGAGGGAAACAGGGTCCTGGGTTCTTTGTGAGGTGAGACAACATTTTATTTTATTTTTTTTAATATATTTTATTGATTTTTTTACAGAGAGGAAGGGAGAGGGATAGAAAGTCAGAAACATCGATGAGAGAGACACATCGATCAGCCGCCTTCTGCACACCCCCCAATAGGGATGTGCCCGCAACCAAGTTACGTGCCCTTGACCGGAATCAAACCCGGGACCTTTCAGTCCGCAAGCCGACGCTCTATCCACTGAGCCAAACCAGTCTCGGCTGATACAACATTTTCACACTGTCTGTGGGGCTGAATGCACATATCTGCGGATACACTAAAAACCATAAAACGCCACACTTTAACTGGTGATGTGTATGGTATGGTGTGTGTCAATAAAGCTGTTTTTAAATAGTAGTACAAATTAATACCCACATGGTTGGTAGAAAATATGTAGGATAATCACTACAGAGAGAGAAAAAACACGAGATGAAGTAAATGGCAAGGGACATGACATAATGGGGAAGTAACACGTTTGTTTCTATCCATGGCTCACATCAGCGGTCACTCTGTTGACTTCTTAGAAATCCCTAAGGAGGTGAACTTTCAAGAGGGGCCTCGAGGAATTCTTAGCAGCATCCAGGAGTTCACTTGCATTAGGGATTACTAATACGTCTGAGGCTTCCGATGAGTGGCCATTAGCATGTCTAAGATCAAACAAAGGCAATCAACACCAAGTACCCTGCCCTCACGTGGCTGTGAGCCAGTGCCACGCTCCTGCTATTCCGTCGGGCCTGTGAAGAGGAACAGGAACGTACAGGCAATGACACCCACAACACAAATTACTCCCCACTTTGAAGACAGAGCCGCAGCTGAGTAAATGTACGTCCAAATGGTTTCTAGATGGAGACAGTGCGGTTGGCCCCCCGCCTCCACATCTGTGGAGCTCACGGATCTGAGGGCGGGGACCGGAGCATCTGCACGTTTTGGTACCCCTGGGGGTCCCGGGACCACTTTCCCGCAGCTATCCAAAAACATCTGCGGTGAATCACAGAGGGTACAGGGGTCACCTAAATTACAGATTATTTTATAATTCCGCCTGCATACACATTATCAAGGTAATAAATGAAGTGAATGTAGGATGGCAGAAAGGGAAGTAAAAGGGCAAATGTCTTCTCTTATTGAGATAAGTCACCAATAACCAGAGCCATTTTTATTTCTCAGGATGGAAGCCCTG
This sequence comes from Lasiurus borealis, assembly GCA_004026805.1. Lineage (NCBI taxonomy): Eukaryota > Metazoa > Chordata > Mammalia > Chiroptera > Vespertilionidae > Lasiurus > Lasiurus borealis. Next base: position 8,961 of record PVJN01035363.1, read on the forward strand.
GATTTCTCTTCCTCCGAGAGAAAGAAATCCCCACCTGAACACACCCTAGTGGAATGCAGTGGGGAGCAGACTGGCCGATTAGGGTAGGGGTGTAACAATTCCAAGGAGAGCTAAGTTTAGCTTAGGAACACAAAAACGAAACCCATCTTACACTCTCCTGTTCCCAAGAGGAAAGGCGTTATGAGCCAATCTCCAGTCGCTCACTTTAACACAAGCTGACACGCCACCAATACTTGCTTAAACCATTGTACAACCCTCCTTTCTCCATGCACCTGCCTTTCTTCTGCACAGGGAACAATGTTATTGCACTAACACATTTCCTCTTATGTGTCTAAACGCTCACTTAACAGAGAGATGGTACTCTGACAAGTTATTTCGACCATGTGAAAAAAAGAAATGTTTCACGGGTATAGGATGATTTTCATGTGTTCACATGTTACATTAGAGGCACAGACATGTATGTGTGCACGTGTGTAGTTATACATGTATACGCATATATGTACAAGTGTACATACAAAATATTAATCAGTAGCTTTCAAAGGGATTTTACACTTTAATGTGTTGACCCTAAAATGTACACAGAGGAAAATAACTGAACCAGATGGTACCTCAAGATTCTTATTTACAGATGAAGATAAATCATCTAATAGCTGACACTGAGGCCGATGAGCTAACAAGAAGCAATTTAACAGACGAGGAGATGCTAACTGTAGGAAGGAGGGAAAAATCTAGAAGCGGGGAGACAAATGAGAAAGATGTCACCATATGCATACAAGTGAAGTGATTTTTTTCCACAATAATGAAATGATGATATCGCAAATGACAACGAAAATAACCCCTAAGAGAATCAGTGAGTCATTAACTTCCAAATATAAAAGCAAAATAAAATGCATATGAATACGTGCCTTTAAAACAGCAATTTGTGTCGAGCCTAACCATAATTTTTTAACACAGTGTTTAATTTACTGTACTGTATTTAACCAGAGACATTACTAGTTTTATACCTGTTATAAATGCATTTGGCCCCACTTTTCTCATTTAGTTCATACAGACATCATCACTGTATTTTCTTAGATACAATGAAAAGCCAGACATGATTCTGATTTCCTCTCATTTTCTGTCATCCTACTATGAGTACAGGATCAGTGACTCATGAGCAACATCAGAATGACATATATTTTATTAATATTTAATTTAAAATGTTATATCTCTTCCTGAGGTGCCTCCTGGGTGGTCGACTGGGGCCTAGATCATTCTCTCCTGCTTAACAATAATCACAGTCATGCAGGACCACTATTATTATGCGGAATTATTAGGTACTGCTGTTAAACTGAGAAAAATAAACGTCTCAGGCAAACGTGTTGTAAGGACAAACAGAAAGACAACAGAAGTTACTGTCTAACACACTGAGGAAACATGGGATTAAAGAGGCTGTAATCCCAAGATTAGACAATTTCTGCAAGGGATTTTGCAGTAAAGAGACAGAAATGGGATTGTAGTGTGGAGGGAAATAGGTTCAAATTAAGATATTTGAAATATGGAAGATTAACCTCATTCTTATTGGCTTATGAAGAAGCTACAGTGAAGACTCTCCCTGGCTCTCTAAAAATATAATAATCATAAAAAGAGAGAACTGATCGGCGCAGCATTTTTGAGAAGAAAGAGAAAGGAATGCAGTGCACACAGGGAGAAGCCGGCTTCTGTCAACAACATAAGGAGCACACGAACAGTAATAAAAACCAAGATGGGCACAGATGCCGCTGAGTTCCAATGTATCAGGAGCACGTGGAGACTTTTTTGACTGTTTCTTTTCTGTCAGTAAAATAGCAAAGGAAGTTATCATCCCACAGCACAGATGGGGAAGAGGTGAAGGAGGTGTGATGACAGATGTGAAATAGTCCTCCAGGAGATGCAGTGAGTAAATGGACCCGGGCACACGGCATGACTGCCTGCAGCATCCTGGTGAACAACCCATTCTGCAGTCTCCTCTACCCCCGCCAGAGAAGCTGTTATTACTCCCTTTTCTAAATCACATATCAGGGTAGAGCAGGGAGTAAAATTATACTCCTCTGAGCACGGACTGCCAGGAACTGATGACATGTTTTCTTATCCTAAGTAAGTGTCCATTTACTCTTGCTTTGTTATTTCTGTCTGATTTGTTCAATTAAAATAAGTCAATTATTTTTTTTTAACCAAACTGTTTTGGAAAAAAATTATCAAATGTGATAGTCACTCAATAAAACTAATCATGAATTTATTGTTTAAAAAAACGGATAAGGCACTATTTGTTCTCAAGAGAAACTTAGCAGAGATCAGCATGTTATATCATAGTAATAATATCATTTCACAACAATGAAATAATATCGCAAATGACAATCAAAATAACTCCTAAGAGAATCAGTGAGTCATTAACTTCCAAATAAAAAAGCAAAATAAAATGTATATGAATACATGCCTTTAAAACAGCAATTTGTGTCTTAAAATACTACTAGTCTAACCATAATTTTTTAAAGTACACAGTGTCTAATTAACTGTACTGTATTTAACCAGAGACATTACTTTCAAATTAGTTCTGTACCTGTTATAAAAGCATTTGGCCCCACTTTTCTCATTTAGTTCATACAGACATCATCACTGCATTTTCTTAGATACAATGAATAATAAGGGAAAGAGAACAGAGAGGAGTTGAGGCATTGAGGATGGACCAAGTCCCACACATCATCTTATCTTCAATGTTTAGGGAAGCATCTGATAAGCAACGCTCCTAAAACATGTCAAATAATAGGAGAGAGTGGAAGAATGACCGATGATACCTAAAACAAGGTGACAAAATGTAAGGACTTATTAAAAGGACTAAAAGCAAGATTGAAAAATGAGAGTAACACTGAGAACAGTTTGGGTTCATGGGAAGATATGAGCCAAGTAGGAAAAGAGTCCAGATGATACTCAAGAGTCTCTTCTTGAAAAATACTTAATATCACTCCCACACCTCTGAAAGCAATAGATTAGGTCACACAAAAGAAAAGCACAAGGACAAATTTTGTAAAGTGAGCTATAAAGACAAATATTAAAAACTTTAAAAGCTCCCTCATGTTCTTTCCCTAACCTCTAAGTAAACAGAAAAAAAAATAGAATTTGTGTTTCTATGCAATTGTGAAGTATATAATGTAAATCTCAAACACTGGATAGAAATAAAAATAATGTATATTGATTTATGGCCTCTATTGATTCTTTTAAAGCAAATAAATGTAGGGAAAGGTAAATGGCAATATGAAGTCTCACAAAGAAGAAAAACATCCTTATTTCTGAACAATCACACCATAGAATCTAACCTATGTGAAATCAATCTTAATATTATTTCTTTCCAATGTACGTTTGATGGCATTTATAAAGGAATTCATGTTATTTATGATTAAACTTCTCAAATTAATGAACAGTTTCTTTTGCATATGTTTATGTTTTATCTTATAATTCTCTAGTCTAAAAACTGTCTGAATTTTCATTGCTCTTATGAAAAAGTCTAAACATCTGACCTTGAGCTATACTGGCCTTATATCTGAGCTTAGCTTACCCTATCTTGTCTTATCTCTGGTGATTCTTACCCTCATATTACAAATCTGTCATCCTTGACCTACTCCTAGTTCTTTAAATTTGCTCCTTCGAACCTCTCTTAACATTTTTTTTTCTGTCAAAAATTATCTTCTATAAACCAGAAAACAAATATTTATACTTTATTCCTTGCTTTAAACATAGTTTTCTTATTGTCTATTTAACTCTCTTCACAATTTATTATTACCAATTACCTGATTACTTGAATATAGTCTCTAAATATTCATGAACTACTTTAACGTGGTTATCTGAGTTTTTATTTTATTACATTTATACAATTTGTATATTATATTTCAATCTTAATCACAGATACCAAAAAAATATTACTTTGTTGAATAAAGTACTATATAAATAGAATGAATTAATAAAAATCATTAGTTACTTTTTTAAACAAAAAAAATGTTCTGATAAAAATTATTTGGCATCATACAAATGCTAATTTCATAAGAAACCTGAAAAAATGAAAATGTAGAAAGAAATAGGTGTCTATATCCACATTCACAAACAGACGGTAAATAGTTTTAATCTCCCTTCTCAATATTTTTCTTTATTGAAATTATAACAAACACACTAAAATAAGATGGCCATTTGCTAGCAAATACTTTACCTTGCTTTTGATCAGTATTTCTTATACCTTCTGACTGATAGCAGTTTGGTAAAGGATATGATGAAAACATTGGCCAAGGATATGGATCATCACCCTAAAAAATGAAGCAAGACAGATCACTTTGGAAAACAGTTTAAGATAGCACTGAATTTTAAGGTTTTCTGAATATTATTCATAGAAATTGGCTTTGTTTCATAAAAGTTTTAGAGTTGTGGTCCAATTAATCAAAAGGTATTTGACATTACAATTCTAGTCCTAATGAATAATGCCTAAAATGAAATATCATAGAAACGACATAAAGTAAACAATAAAGACAAATATATGGGAACTTGTCCTCACAAGCAGGACTGAGAATGATGGCTTTAGTATTTCTGTCATGACGGGAAAATTATGGTCTTCAAAAGAAACCTGCATTTCCTCTGTTACTCACAAAACTCTTTCTTTTGTACTGTCAATCGTTTCTACCTCATGTGTCCCAGAGTGACAGCCAAAGTGAAATGTACTTAATTAACAACAACAATAAAAAATCCAGCGCTTTGGACTGACAATTTTCAGGGGGACAGGGGGGTGGGGAGTACGAGAAAAGACTGGAAAAAATCATACACTTATGGATGAGGACAGTGTGGGGGAGGTAAGGGCAGAGGGTGGGGTGGGAACCGGGTGGAGGGGAGCTATGGGGGGGAAAGGAGGAACAATTGTAATAATCTGAACAATAAAGATTTATTAAATTAAAAGGAAAAAAATCCAGCCCTTGCCCTAGCTAGGTATCTCAATGGTTAGAGTATCATCCTCCTCTGCCAAGGCTGTAAATTTAATTTCTGTTCAGGGCACATATAATAATCAACAGACGATTGCATAAATAAGTGAAGCAACAAAAATTGATCCCTCCCTCCTTCTTTCCCTTCCTCTCCCCCCTCCCTCTCTCAAATAAGTAAACATTTTTTTAAAAACTTCGAGAGAGCCAAACTAAAATATTGATAGAAAGAGAGATATACAATACTGTCAATTAAATACAAAAGAATATAGACATCTAACAAAAATTAAGTGTCATGAAAGGGGAAGAAATCAAAACTAAAAAATTCAAAGACACAAAAAGAAGATGACATAATACCCTACTCTGAAACCCAAATTAGTACTCCTGACTCTTTGCCAGGAAAAATACTACTTTTGTTTTAAAGTATTTACTTTCATCCTAAAGTTTTTCTAGTAATACAAGTTCACCTCTGTGGTGCGGACATTTGATAGCTGCTGTTTAGTCTCATCTTAGTTGTCCATGTTGCTTCAAAATATGTCAGGAAAACATTTCCCTTCCTCTGACCCGCTCACCTTCTGTAGTATCCTCGGAGGCAAAATTCGCTCCGTTGGCCCACCAATAAGGTTTATTCTAACAAGAACATGGTTTCTCTCTACTGATAAGCCATCGATTATAAAATCTCTGAAAAACAAACACGGTAATTTTGTTATCCAGTGGAATATAATTTAGTTTTAAAATCAAGTCACTACAATGTAAAAAAACAAAAGGCAGATAAAATTCTATAGAAAAATCTGGAAAATAGATTATTTTTATTTAGAAATACAGATGGACAAAAGTGGATTACACTTGTGAGTACACAAAACATAGCTTCTATTTGTATTATTATTTATTAATTACTATGTTATTTTCCATATGAACTGAAAAACTACTTTTGACCCACTCTATATATTCACTTTCTTTTTTCTTTTTTTTTCTGAGAATCGTAGTTTGCTGTTTTTCACATTGATGGCAGCCATGCTATCCTTTCTCAAGTTCTTCAGCTGCCTTAGTAGTAGTTGCCCTATTTTAGCTGACCTTCAAAACTCATTTGTGGCTACAAATTTTGATGATATGCTATCTCTACACACCCATTCAATCCTTGAGGTTACTTCTAGGATGAGAAAGGGGGAAATATTAACTTACACTACCATATTTAAACTAGAAGTCTAAGTGTTGCTTTGTTTTGGTTCCATTTCACTGTATCTAGCAAAATAAACTAAGTCTGGAACATTTCTCCAAATTGATGACAGACTTTCTTTTAATTTTAAATGCACTTGGCTATTTTTGTCAGGTTCTGGGGAATGATATTGAATTGGTATTCTTGACCCTTAAAAGCATCCATAAAATGTTTCTATTTATGAAAGCCATTAAGTAGCTAAAACATGAAATTGCACAAAAATTCAAAAACTATAAAAGATATACAGCGAGAAGTATGTTTTCTTCCAGTCTCTCAGATTCTCCTCCAACCCCTACAGAGCTAACAGTTCTTACAGTTTCTTTTTTGTCCTTGCAGGGTCTGAATAAAGACAAATATGTGTTTATGTATATATCCAAACATTTATTTATATTTACTCAAATAATACCACTGTATGCACTGTTGATGCCTCTCCTTTTTCACTTAACTTTATCCTGGAGATAATTCTTTATCAAAACATATATAGCTGCTCTGTTCTAGTATCTGCATGGTATACAACTGTCCAAAAGTGCCCTAAACATTTAAACTCCTTGCTATGGATGGACATTAAAAATTTTTTGTATGTTTTTATGACTATTCCTGAGTAAGTATCCTTGTATGTAGGCCATTGTGCTTGTTTGAATATATGTCTAAGACTATCGATGTATCCCTAAACTCACTCTTTATTTTCTAGCTTTCTCACTAGAAAGCAAAGAATTGAGGGAGATATAATTGATACCAGGAAAGAAATTAGATTAATAAACGAATATTTCCTTGATAAATATTACTGCATTTAAAGAAATGGGATTAAAATATATTTTTTTCACAATGATTTTACTACATTTTTAGTCAAGGTTTCCTTACGTTCTAGACCCAGGGCCTTAAATTCAAAATCTGAATGGTGCTTTTAAGCAGCCTCCACACTTCCTGCAGCTGTCAATACTGTCCTTCTGTGTCAAACCTAGAGTGCCCAGGAATGTGCCCGGTCTTCTATAGTTTTCTAAGACCTAGCTAGGATGGAGGCACACTTTTTTTGAAAATTACAGATCCAAAAATAATGCCAACTACTGAATGTTCATTCAATAAATGTCAGCCAAATTGAGGTAATGGCATGTGGGATATATTAACAGAAAAATATACCAAGGCTCTAGATGGTTTGGCTCAGTGGATAGAACGTCAGCCCACCGACTGAGGGGTCCGACATTCAATTGAGCCTGGTTACAGGCTCAATCCCTGGCTCTGGTCAGGGTGTGTGCAGGAGGCAACCAATAAATGTGCCTCTCTCACATCAATGTTTCTCTCCCCCTCCCTTCCACTCTCTCTAAAATTCAATGGAAAGTTATCCTCGGGTCAGGATTAACAACAACAACAAAAATCAAAATACGATCATAACCTAATTTTGTAATAATCAGCATTTATTGACTATGAACATAACTAAGAGAAAAGAGTTCCTCTACAAGGGGCACAAAATAAAATGTCTTGTTTAACGGGTCATCTTCCACATGCAGATTGAATTTAAAAGTGATAAACTTGCCGAGACCGGTTTGGCTCAGTGGATAGAGTGTCGGCCTGCAGACTGAAAGGTCCCAGGTTGGATTCCGGTTGGGGGCATGAACCTTGCTTGTGGGCACATCTCCACTGTGGGGCGTCCAGGAGGCGGCTGATCGATGTCTCTCTCTCATCGATGTTTCTGACTTTCTCTCTCTCTCCCTTCCTCTCTGTAAAAAATCAATAAAATATACTTAAACAAAAAAAAAAAGTGATAAACTTCATGGAACCATTAAAAAGTTAGCACTCGTGGGGGGGGGGGGTGGTTAGAGAGCAACCAAAGGACTTGTATGTATGCATATTAGCATAACCAATGGACACAGACACTGGAATAGTAGGGGCTTGCCCGGGGTAGAAATGGCTGGAGAAGGCGGCGCGGGGGGGGGAGGAGATCAGAGGAAAAGGAAACATACGTAAAACTTTAGACAATAAAAATAATAAAATAAAATGAAATATTTGTAACAATAACAAAAAGTTAGGACTTAACTAATTTACAAACAAAAAACTAAGTTCAATAAAAACTCAGAAAGTAGTACTCTGCAAGCCACCTCCAAGAATATCTATCCCAATCTTTCTGTGACATTTATGCTTTAATTGCCTTATGACTATTATTTAAATCTGTTGAATTCAGACAGTCCAGAAACATTAAACAAACTATACAGAAAATGACTCTCATAACAGAGCACCTATAGAGAAAACTGTTGTTATCATGTCATAACAGATATTATTTCCTTTTATTTTACCTGTGGCTCTCAGAGGTCTCTGAGATGTTTTCTTCTTGAGCGTTTAGTAAGATTTCAGACACTTGATACTGAGCCTCTAATAAAAGAAGGGTGTCTAGATTACAGCATACCACACTTAATAACCTATGTAGAGAGAAACAATAAAAAGCAGATTTTATAAAATATATCCTAAAGATTTAGACTTTCTTGGTGCCTTGAATATCTACTCATAAAATTACAATGTTTTTTTTAAATATATTTTACTGATATTTTACAGAGAGGAAGGGAGAGAGATATAAAGTCAGAAACATGTATGAGAGAGAGACATCGATCAGCCGCCTCCTGCACACCTCACAGTGGAGATGTGCCCGCAAGCAAGGTACATGCCCCCAACTGGAATCGAACCTGGGATTCGTCCACAAGCCGACGCTCTATCCACTGAGCCAAACCGGTCTCGGCAAAATTATAATGTTTTTTTATTATTTTTTTTTATTATTTTCTTTTAATATATTTTATTGATATTTTACAGAAAGGAAGGGAGAGGGATAGAGAGTAAGAAACATCAATGAGAGAGAAACATTGACTAGCCGCCTCCTGCACACCTCCTTCTGGGGATGTACCCGCAACCAAGACACATGCCCATTACCAGAACCGAACCTGGGACCCTTCAGTCCGCAAGCCGATGCTCTATCCACTGAGCCAAACTGGTTTTGGCAAATTACAAATTTTAAGGAGGGCCAACTAGTTATTTCAGATATATTTTAATTAATTTGAATCACAATTGATTTCAAAAGTTTTTCTTATGAAAATATTATTTAAAAACCATGGGTAACTTCTACTCAAGTTTTTAAAAGAATTTAAATCTAGAAATAGTAAGTTTTTTCTTTCTCAACTGCTAGTTAATTTAAAAGTTAATTAGAAAATATCAGCCAATTCATAAAAACAGCAAATTGCCACCACTTTTTCCCTCACAATTAGTTATAAAAGAAATAACAGAATCACTTTGCTACCGGTCCCAGAACTGTTTATTAGGTGAAATGTTAACAGATAACTTTATAATTTTGAGGGCAATCTGAAAACACTGCTCTACCTTAACATTAAATAAAAGAGAGATAAACAAAAATCATGTGGCTCCTGCTGCCACACAAGAAGGTGCCCCTGCACCAGCCATGGAATACTCTTGCCAAGAAAACTGAAACTAATCAATCCCAGGAGGATACTCGGACGGAAAATCGATCCCAGTGGAAATACAGCTCAGCAGCAGGTAGATCCCCAGTGCTACTAAGTTCTTAGTAGCAGAAGGAATAAGACAGAACAAGTAATTACAGACAAACCAATTATTAATTACTGTTTATTGGCTGTAGAGACAATTATTAATAAGTAAAATTGACTTCCTCCCTGGTAAGGTTGGTGGGGACAGCTCATAAAGGGGACACACACACACACACAAATAAACTTGGGGTACAGTGAAAAAATGTCAGTTAACCGATAACACCCTAACGTCTCTTCAACATGAAGGTTTAGAAAGAACTTAGCGACCTTTCTGTTTTCCTTCTTTTTAAATAAGTTTTTCTTTATTTTCAGAGAGAGGAATGGAGAGGGAGAGAGGGACAGAAACATCAGTGATGAGAGAGAGAATCATTGATTGGCTGCCTCCTGCATGCCTCCTACTGGGGATCAAGCCCGCAATACAGGCATGTGCCCTGAGACTAGGGATTGAAACACGACCTCCTGGTTCATGGGTCGATGCTCAACCACTGAGCCATGCCAACCAGGCCCTTTCTCTTTCCTTTAGGCTACTCATTTAGTGACCATGTAATGAAAATGACCTCTAGCTTATGATTTGAAAGGAGGCTTCTGTAGGCTCTAGAACAAGCATGTCAAACTCAATGGCTAACATGAGCCAAATAAATGAGGCGTGCAGCCGTGAGTTTGACATGCTTGATCTAGAAGGACAATGAAATGATTCAAGATGAACTGGGAGAAATTGAAAAAGCAAAAAAAAAAATATGAGCTGAATTTTCCTCATTACAGAAGGAGTAAATCAAAACTTCAACAAATGATGTTAAGACTTTTTTAAGATCTTACAAGTACTGGGAATAATGTAAAGCTTAGCAAATTTGATCCAGCAGTAAATTAAAAAAAAATGGCATATTGCAACCAAGTACAGTTCATTCCAGGAAGGAAAGAAAAGTTTAATATGAAAACGTTTCCTAATGTAATTCATGGCATCAATCTGTAATAAAAAAGAACCACAGAGTCATCTGACCAGATGCTTAAAAGCTACTTGATTTAAGATACAACATCCACTCTCTAGTCTCTGTCCTCCAAAAAAAAATCCTAAGTAAATTAAAGAAAGGTTACTTCTCTGATGTACAAATCTATCTCAAGGCAAGAGCTAAAAGCATAAACAGGAAAAGCATTTCCACTAAGGTCACGAAGAAGGCAAAGCCGTCCATTATTATTTAACAGTGTGTTCTTAAAGTTTAAGCCAATGCAAAGAACATGAGAGAAAAAAAAATAGAAAGACGTGCTTTCTGAAAGGAGATAATGATATCCATTACTAGAGATGATAAAATGTTTATTTGGAAACTACTTCGTCCATGACATAAAATTAAACTTACTTAATTTTAAGAAATATTGGCTAAATACCCACTAAGTACATCTACCGCTGTCTTAAGTACATCACTGAGCACACATGCACAAAAAGCCAAGTCTGTATGGAATGTAAATAGTAGAGGAGGGGCACAGACAATGAACAAAATAAAAAGTGAAAGCTGAAACAAAAAGTGGAAAAGTGAGTATAAAGTTCGAACAAGGAGGCAGTGTGGATGAATACCTGCATGCGATTTTAAACAGGCGGGTTAGGGAAGTCCTCACCAAGGTGGCCCCTCAGTGATGACCGGAAGTGATCTGGGGAAAAAGGGTCCCAGGCACAGCTAGCAGCCTGAGCAAAGGTCCTGAGGGGAGAGTCCATCTGTCATGTGTTAAGAACAGTAAGGCGGGCCACATAGCTGAAGGGGAATAAATAACAAAGAAGTGAGAGGAGGTGAGGCCAAAGTAATGTCAGGGCTCCAGATCACCCAGGACCAGTGGTTCTCAACCTTCCTAAGACCACAACCTTTGCATACAGTTCCTCATGTGGTGGTCACCCGCAACCATGAAATGTTGCTACTGTTATGCATTGTGATGTAAATATCTGCATTTTCCGATGGTCTTAGGCGACCCCTGTGAAAGGGTCGTTTGACCCCCAAAGGGGTCACGACCCACAGGTTGAGAACCGCTGCCCAAGACTCTGTAAGGCTACTGTCAAGCTTTTCTTTGATGGCATGAGAAACAGCGGAGTATGGCCTTATTCTATGAAATGGGTACAGGACTGAGGTGACCTGATTTGTATTTTAAAAGGTTCACTCTGGCAGGGACAGAGGCAGAGAAACCAGTTTAAAAACAAACAAACAAAAAGCCATAGCAATAATGTAGATGACATAGTGGTTTACTATGTCAGTAGATGATCTGTTCATTAAAAGAATGGCTCTGTGGTGGAACCCCCACATCCCTGGGACTCATGCCCTTGTGAGGTTCCCTCCTCTTGAGGATATGCAGGATTCGTGACTTCCCTCGGGTCACAGTATGTTAAGGTGACAGGATGACGTGATGAGACCTTCTGCTGGCTTTGAAGAAGCAAGCGGCCATGTTAAGAAAACGACACGGCAAGGACAACAGGTTGCTTCCGGGATTGAGGGCAGTTTTCGCTGACAACGGACAAGGACTTCTGACCTCTGGGCAGTAAGAAAACGAGACCCTTAGTCCTAAAGCCAGGAGGAGGTAATGCCAACAATCTGTGAGTTTGGAAATAGATCCTTCCCTAATTATACATATGAATGAAAATTATGTAGGGTGACCAGTAACAAAAATAATTTATTTGTATCAGTCATAACCAATTAAAATATTACTATGGACAAATATGTTAAAATAGCAAAAAAGATAAAAGATAATAAGAAATGCACAGGACCTATATAAAGAGAGCTACAATTTACCATTGGAAAATGTAAAAAAATTCAATAGAAAGACAGCACCTACCAGGATGAGAATATTAAATATTAGAAAGATATACATTATTTTCCAATTCAGTTTTGAATTTAAATGCACATTGTACAATAACTTAAAAATGTAAGGTTTTGATAGGTAAACACCTACACGGCTGCCTCGCACAACAATTTCGGAACTACAACTGAAGGACAGAACAGACATCATCCAGAACCACAGGAAAGCTCGCTGAGTGGGGGTTCTGCAGCTGGAGGGAAAGAGAGGGGTTCACAGACACCCAGAGGAACTGCAAAAAGCTGAGGTACGGAGACGCGCGCGCTGGGAGAGCGGGTGCCCGAGTACCTGGCTGGCTTTCTCTGACTGGAGGGAAGCAGAGACTCCCAACGGCATTGAGCCCCTTATCCTACGACACTAAACCCCAGACCCAGCCGAAACTCATACGGGGGGAGTTTGGACTGTGAAAAGGGAGAAGTGCACGGAAATTTAGGGGAGTCGCAAAAGATAGGAGGGTCCCGGTCACGCACGCGCGCACACAGGGCGCCGGCGCCACACTGAGGACAGATTGCTGATTGTGCCGCTGGCTTTTGCGACTGGGCGGGAGACAGACCCTCCCAACTCTGCCACTTCTGAGTCCACTGGGCCCCTGATTCGGGCGAAACCCTGGAGACCTAGACTCGTGTGGTCCTGGTGCGCAGGGGAGCAGGGGAGC
>PVJN01035364.1:0-22167 GCA_004026805.1 Lasiurus borealis
AAAGAGCCATTCCCGGAAGCAGGGTCCTGCAGGAGTGTGCTGTCCTGCAGACAACCCTGAGGGAAAAGGCATGAGACGTCATGGCTGCAGGAGAAAGGGGCTTCCTGCCTGCCACCGACTCCTGTCATCACCCCGGAGAGCTGAGGCCCCTTTTCTCGTGGCAGCGGACGATGCAGACGGCGATGTCCCTGTCTACTCTCCCCACGAAACAGCCCATTTCGGGGGGAAGGGTGGGAGAAGCTCCAGCGACCCACCAAGCGGGAGCCCGGAGCGGAGCACAGCAGCAGGGAGCCGGGAGCACTGGGAGCCGCTGCCCTCGCGGCCGGACACCCCTCGCATCTTCCCTCTCTCCAAAGCCTGGCAAACACCTACCTACTTGCGACTGAGCAACCATGGTCGACTTCCGGTCACACAGAGGAGAGAAAGGCAGCCCCAGCTCTGCTTCTCGGTCCCCCTAGAATCACAGGAGGCCACAGTCAGTGAAGAACAGTGGGCCAGCCACGCAGATTCCACCCAGCCACTGCATCCGCCACGAAGGCCAGTGGCCTGCATTTCGATGATTACCATCCCATTATGTACCGCGTCCTTATGGGGCCCAACAGACACCCAGAGGCCGAAGGCTGCGGGGCTCCATCCTTCCCCCACGGTAACCCTCACTGGGCATCACAGGTCCCCGAGGGAAAGAGAAAGCAACAGCGACCTGTGGCCTGGCGCCCACTGGGCACCCAGAGCTGCCACCTGTTTGCCAATTGTCCTGTGTTGACACCTGAGGCCTCTCTTGAGCCAGCGACTCCCTCCCAGCCGCGGGCAGTTTTCAAGACACAAATTCTGCCCCGCAGGCATGCTCAGTGGTTGAGCATGAACCAGGAGGTCACAGTTTGATTCCCCATCAGGACACATGCTCGGGTTATGGGCTCAATCCCCAGTGGCGAGCATGCAGGAGGCTGCCAATCAATGATTCTCTCTCATCATGGATGTTTCTCTCTTCCCCTCTCCCTTCTTCTCTGAAGGCAGCCAATCAATGATTCTCTCTCAGCACTGATGTTTCTCTCTCCCCCTTTCCCTTCTTCTCTGAAGTCAATAACAATATATTTTTTAAAGAAGAAAACTTCAAACTGGCTGATGTGAATTTCCTCCCCTTTGCCTTCTAAAACCACACACAACTGGTGTGCGTGCTTCTGGGTTCAGACCGTAATGAAAAGCGGGCTGAGCCAGCAGAGCAGTGAATAATCGCTGTGTTTATAGAATTAGACAATAACAAAACATGATTCACAGTCTCCCCAAAAATCACCGCTGTCAGAAGCAGGTGCCATGGAAAGTCTAAGTAACGATGATGGCTTTTAAGAACTTGAACCAGAAGCTCAGCCCTTCAGTCACACGCCCCGAGGAAAGGAAACGTGTCACCGGATAATAACGGTGACCACGTTGTGTTCATTCGCTTTATTATGAAAGAATCTGCTCGGGTTAATGGTTATGGCCTTGGACTTGACTCTGGCCTTCCTCCCACGAGCTGTGTGACCAAAGAAAGTTTACCTTCTCTCTCTACCTGTCAGTTTTTCAATCTGTAAAATTCAGAATAATAGTCTCTACTTCATTGGGTTATGGTGAGGATTAAATGAGAAAATGTGTGCAAATAAATAAAGAGAACCATAATTATTTCCCAAAGGGTATCTCCCAGTGCACAAATCCGTGCATAGGGTCTTTAGTCTCACAGTAAAATCCAAACAATGAAAATTTTATTTGATCAAATGCTAGAAAGCAAAAGAACCTACCACTAGAAAATTATATAAGCAAAAAAAATTATATTTAAAAAAACTGAAGCAGGCAAGACTGGTTTGGCTCAGTAGATAGAGCGTAGGCCTGCAGACTGAAAGGTCCCAGGTCTGATTCTGGTCAAGGGCATGTACCTTGGTTGTGGGCACATCTCCAGAAGGCAGCTGATCAATGTCTCTCTCATCGATGTTTCTAACTCTCTATCCCTCTCCCTTCCTCTCTGTAAAAAAATCAATAAAATATATATTTTCTTAAAAACTGAAGCAACTTGGGTAAAAAAATAAAATCTAAGCTAAAATTTCAGAATATTTAGAAAAGAACCATTGTGAACATGGTGTATAGTAGAATCTCTGAGATTCGTTATTAAAAAAAAAAAAAGACAAACACCTAGCCTTGTATGCTCTAATATTAAACAGGTGGAACACAAAGAAATAAATGAAGTACTCAACTCAGGGACTTAGCAAAAGAACAAAATAAATTCAAATAGAAGAAAACAATTAATAAAAATGAAAACATCAAATAAGGCTTTATCAAATTAAAAAAAAAACACAATGAAACAGACAAATAGCTAACCTCATAAAGAAGAAAGGGAAAACACTAATATATGAAATGAGAAATAAAAATGAGAAAATAATCGCAGACACAGAGGAAATTCAAAGAATTACAGGGACATCTACCAAATATAAAAACATACAGCAATGAACCCCAAGACTAACAACACATATTTTTCAAAAAGGCAAATGTACACTTCATTAAAGCCACTATTTTATTGAAAAGCACCCTGAGGAAATGGCTTGGATTTTGTAAAGCAGGGTTCTAAAACTAAAGATGTGCCCAGCTGGCAGGGCTCAGTGGTTGAGCATCAACCTGTGAACCAGAAGGTCACGGTTTGATTCTCAGTCAGGACACATGCCCGAGCTGTGGGCTCAATCCCCAGTGTGGGGCATGCAGGAGGGCAGTTGATCTATCATTCTCTTTCATCATTGATGTTTCTAGCTTTCTCTCCTGTCCCTTCCTCTCTGAAATCAATCAAAATATAATAAAATGAAAAAAAAAACTAACTAAAGATGTAACTTATTATTTAGCAAAGCCTAAAAGATCTAGTATTAATACTAGGGCTATGCCCTTATTTTTAAATATAACCCAACTTCCAAATATAATTTTTTCAAGGATTCTAAGGTCCTATTGAGATTCCCATTTGCACTGTACAGTTTAAAATCTACAGCTAAGAGTGAGGCAACACTTCTCCTATATGGGTTACTTACAATGGCCTTATCACATCTAGGTTAAAATGTTAAATCAATAAAAATAATTCACTGAATCATAATTACTAAAAAACCATTCTGGTGCAGTGAGCTAACATTCCATTCCCAATAGGCGAGAAATTCAATATGGCTGTTTTCACATTGCCTCTAGCGCATTTTCATTCAATTCATGCACATGTGTATGCAAACAGGGTTTCCTTTATGGGGAAAATGTTCAAATATTTAAGTAATTTCTCATATTCACCCTATCACAATTAAAAAAAGAAATCAATACCTCTAAAACTTATAGGAGCTAGCCATGATCTAACTTTGGCTGCAGATCAAATACTATGAGCTATGGGGGTGTATTGCAAAGGCAGCATCAAAGAAAGCGGATGATAAGGGAAGTGGATGTCTGGAGAAAATATTCTCACTCTTATTAGAAAAATAGCTTCTGGGAAAATGGTTCAAAATTAACTCTCGATTAAGGCTGAATTTGCAGAGTCATTCTCTATTCAACAGAGCCACACCTGTACTTCCCTAGTTGCCCCCATGCCATCAGGTTCTCCTTGAGAACTACAGTGGTACCTTGAGATACGAGTGCCCTAACATAGGAGATTTTTGAGATACGAGCCATCGAGCGAGCGATTTTTGCTTTGAAATACGAGCAACAGTTGAGGTAGAAGTAATCACTCGGATCTGCCGGCTGCACACGACCCACCAGTTTACCGCAACTCGAGGGTCTCATAGTTTCCCACGCCTCAAGGTTACGGAACGAATTAAACTCGTATCTCGAGGTACCACTTTACTCGGTGAGGCCAAGAAGTGACAGCAAGAGGAAACAGCCATATGCTGAATGGGGTGTCTGCTGCCGTATCCATAAAACAATTTAGGGGTGTATCGTATGGGTTGATATGCACCATAGAAAAAAATGAAGAAACTGTAGGACATTTAATGCTGGAAAAACCCTCAGAAAACATCTAGTTTAACCTTCCTTTAAGTTCCACCAACTCCCCTACCCTCTCTCTCTCTCTCGCTCCCTCCTCCCAAAAAATAAAAATAAAAAAATCACAAATAAGACCATTGAGCCAAAACCAATTTGGCTCAGTGAATAGAGCATCGGCCTGCGGACTGAGAGGTTCCAGGTTCGATTCCAGTCAAGGGCATGTACCTTGGTTGTGGGCACATCCCCAGTAGGAGGTGTGCAGGAGGCAGCTGATTGATGTCTCTCTCTCATCGATGTTTCTAACTCTCTATCCCTCTCCCTTCCTGTCTTAAAAAAGTCAATAAAATATAATTTAAAAAAAAAAAGACCATTGAGAACTAGAGGAATATTGGTTAGTCCCAGCCCTCAAACCAGTTGGAATAAAAAAAAACTCCAATAGCCAAAAGGGGTTTGGCTCAGTGGATAGAGCGCTGGTCTGTGGACTGAAAGGTCCCAGGTTCGATTCCGGTCAAGGGCATGTACCGTGGTTGTGGGCACATCCCCAGTGGGGGATGTGCAGGAGGCAGCTGATTGATGTCTCTCTCCCTCATCGATGTTTCTAACTCTCTATCCCTTTCCCTTCCTCTCTATAAAAAATCAATAAAATACATTAAAAAAAAAACTCCAATAAAAGGCTTTCTGGACTTTCACATGCGGTTATGGTGCACAGGTTCAGAAAGAGCAACACTTCTATGCCTTCTACAATTTCTCCATTTAAACTAGAAGCATAAGAACAAGAGTGATTCTCTTCCAAACACCTGAGTAGCCGGTGAAAGAGCACATCTCTTGTTACTTCAGGAGACAAAGGTGAGACCAGTGTTGAGTAATATTTTGTGGAATATCAGCTGTCTCTGAATCTACAATGCGAATCTCCCTTCTTGAATTGGTAAGAATGAACAGTGTTAACTTGAATTAACTCTAATTTAGGTCCCACAGTCTACATGCATACTGCCTTTGTGAAAAAAAGAATGGGTGCTATAATAAATGTAACTGAGAGTGACCTCACAAGGTGATCTGATCATAAATTCCTAACTGGACAGGTCATGGTGGACAGTCACCCTCCCCACCCTACCCCCCACCAGGCCTGTAACTTCTTTAGTGAAAGGTTTACCTTTGCCTTAAGCAAGCCCTGTCCATTGTCCCTGTGCATCTAGGTTCCCACCTTTGAAACACCTCTTTTGTAGACTCCTCAGAAGCATAATCGCCCTCAAGAGAGCACCAAGTCTTGTTAACTATCTCGTAATTCCAAGCCTCACCTTGCTTTCTCCCACCTTCCTGTAATCTGCCTTACATTTCCTCTTTGATTCCTAATGTGTAAAGAAAACTGCAAAGCTGTCACTCTCCAGAGCATTTGAGATTTTGCTCTTGGCAACTGCTGTCAGTTTGACTCAGAGATCTGAATGTTTCTTACATCAACACCTCCACCTCAGGACCGCAAATCTCAAAGCAGATGTTTTAATGGCAACTCTTCTTGAGAAGATATGTCTTTTAAAAAAATATTTTTATTGATTTTAGAGAGGAAGGAAGAGAGAGGTAGAAACACCGATGATAAGAGAATCATTGATCGACTGCCTCCTGCACGCCCCACAGTGGGGATCAAGCCCACAACCCAGGCATGTGCCCTGACTGGGAATCGAACCAAGACCTACCAATCCATAGGTCGACACTCAACCTCTGAGACACGCCAGCCAGGTGAGGTTGATATCAATCTCAGTGCAACACAATTTATTTTCCTTCCTCTCCTTCTACCTTTGCGCACCTTTAAAAACATGTTTAAAGCAACGTACACCCATAAAAGTGCCTGACTTTTCTTTCAGAAAACACCGCCCTGTGTCTTGGGGTGTACTAAATTTAAATACAATTCAAACCTTGGCTTTTAGTGATTTTCCTGACCCCAAATTATCACCCCGGGCTTTGGAATTTGACAACATGGTTTGCCAGCTCCAAAGAAACAACCCGACCAATTATGACAGCAAAAGATTAACACCTTCATCCCCCAGGAGGATGCAAACTGGTCAACACTGGCTCCTCCCACTGGAAAAACACAGATGACATTTCTACAAAACGCTGCCACCAGAAACTGCCTTTTCCTTTTTCCAATAGAAACGCACAGGATAGAAATATGATCTGAGAATCATTGCGTAAGATTCAAATATCACATGACCAGGAAGCAAAAAAAAAATAAAACAGAAAACTCGCCCTCCGCAAGAAAATTCCTGTGATCTCACAGCACTGCTGAAATCGGACATTCAGAAACGACCCAGTGATGCGACCCCGGAAGGGCAGCCCGGGTACCTGTCTGAAGAACTCCTCCAGCAGCGACATGGTCCATCGGTGATGGAGGTCCCACGCCTTGGCGGGATGGCTGATGTCTGCCGTGTGCAGCATCAGGGACAACGCTTTCGGCTTTTCGATCCTGTGCACCCAGAGGAACCAAGCACATGCTGTCAAGCTCTCAGAATCTCCATAAGCGTTTCTTTATTTTAAAAAAGCATTAATTTTTTAACCCCTTCCGTGCTCCTGTGTCAAGCCCCACTTCCGCTGAACTGAGGGGAAAGAAAGCACCCCATCTTTCTACAATGGGGAGATTCACCAGCCAGGTCGCCATGGGTGTTGAGCTGGGCACTTTGACAACTGACTCTGCAATGACGGGGTCATTCCAAAAGACAAAAACCCAGGAGTCACTCCCTGACTTGTGTGTGTCACCTCTGCACGGAGTACCTCTTGAATCATTTGGTTTCCTGCAGGGAAATATTTTCCATTCTAATTGGGACCAATTGATCTGGCCCGTTTTATGTATTTCAACCCGGATGGGAATGGATGATACACACAATTCAAAGGCTCTTTCCTCCAAATAGCCCCAGTTACTCTGAGACTTTTCAACCAAGTTCTCCGAAGGAGGTGCATTTTTAAAGAAGCAACGACAGGGGCCTATACAAACCACGTGACACAGACACACTCACGCTTCTGGCTGCTGCAGAGCCGTCTTCATGGCCTTGATCTGTTGGAAATGACAGGACATATCCGTGGCCATCACCATCTCAATTACCAGGGTCCGAAATTCCCTTTCGGGGACACCCCGTGGAGAAAAGAAGGTGAAAGTCAAATATGGAAAGTAAAAATTAAGGGTTTTTTTGGGGGGGGTTTTGCCACTTCCAATCAAACTCAGTTAATTCGTTGTGACATGTGTAATCTAACTTGAGCCTGAAACTTCTTACAGTCCCTAAGCTACCCGCGTCTCCTAATCTTCAAACTGGATAACATCGATTGATGTTTTCAAGTTCACTGATTCTTTCCTCCGTCTTCTCCAACTTGCTGCTAAGCCAGTATAGTAATTTTTCAATGTAAATATTTGACCTGTCAGTTCTAAAATTTGTTTTCCCTTGTTTATATTTTCATTCCACTGGTTCAATTTCACTGGGTTTTATTACAAGCATATTTCCCTTTACCTCACTGAGCATACATATAAGAACTGCTTTAAAAGTCCTAGTCTGATCATTCCAACAATAGGTCCTCTGAGAGATTACATCTATTGATTGTCTTTTCCCCTGCAAATAAGTCACATTTTCCTGTTCTTTGCATGCCATTTAGATGGTCACAGAATTTGAGTTTCCCCTTATTTTTTGACTCTTTTCTGGACTTTTAACTCACTCGATAGCAGCTCTGGTTGTTCCTACCCTGGTCTCTGTAGCCAGAAAAATAGTGAAGGTCTTTGTATAAATATGGTTTTAGCCAACTAATGCTGTTGCTTTAACATAGACCAGAGGTTCTCAACCTTCCTAATGCCTTGACCCTTTAATACAGTTGTAGTGACTCACAACCATAAAATTGTTTTTTGTTGCTACTTCATAACTGTAATTTTGCTTCTGTTATGGATCGTAATGGAAATATCTGTGTTTTCCAATTATCTTAGGCTCTACAGCAGCGGTTTTCAACTGGTGGGTTGTGACCCACAGGTTGAGAACCGCTGGCAGGGTCACCTAAGACCCTCGGAAAATACAGATATTTACATTACGACTCATAAAGTAGCAAAATTACATTTATAAAGTAACTGTAATTTTGAAGGGGTGTCAATACCTTCATCCAAGTATTGACACCCCTTCAAAATGTGCCTACTTCTGTTCACTCTCAAGTCAGCAGGGTTGTGTTTGTTTGTGTTTGATCATAATTTATAGCCGTTATGTGCAGGAGGATTGGCTTATTAGCAGATTATTCGGTCTGCTGAAAATGAATGCCACGTTATTCCACTTTGAAATGCAGTAAATAAATGGTAACACATTCATTTACAGAGGTGCTAAAAGGTCAAATGCATTATGTATCCAAGCCAATCTATCAGGTGTTAAAATGGCTTTCCTATGAAGAAACAGGATACTAAATGGAAATTATCTTCCAGTTAATGAATTTCTTCATCTCTCCTCCCCCTTCCCTTCCTGGCCTGTCTCTCCTCTCCTCACCTCCAGTCATCCTTGGAGAGGTTAATCAAAATATTCATCTCCTCATCCTCTTGCAGAAGGCGGTAAACTGCACTCAAGTGATGATTTTCTAATACAGACTTATCGTTGTACAGAATGGCTGGGTCGGACCTGAACAGAGAGACGAAAAATAATCTGGTACGTTCTACAGCTGAGACTTTTCAGGTTAACGCTTTCAAGCTAGAACACACCACCTCTTTTTCCTGTGTTTAGCAATTACCTTCACCCCGATGCCATGTATATCAACAAAAAGAAGCTAACACTAACACTGTACATGATCAATGGATATACGCAGGGTATTTTAATGTCAATATGTGATGTAAAATAGGTGCCACCCAATCTGAGAACTCTCTGAAAAATGTTCATAACCAGGCCTCCATGATTTTTGCTGGCAGCAGCAAAGATGATTTTTTTTTTAAATGTGGGTCAAGTCAAACTTCCTTATATTTTCTAGAACAACTTTACATTTTTTATTAAACAAAATAATTTAGCTTATCTCTAATTCTCTGAACACATACCACCTGGCAGGTACAGCTTGCAAGTTCCTCTGGTAATAGCTTGATCTTAAAATTTATTACTTTTTGTTAATCCTCACCCGAGTATATTTTTCCATTGATTTTTAGAGAGAGTAGAGGGAGAGGAAAAGACAGAGAGAGAGAGAAACATTGATGTGAGAGAGACACATTGACTGGTTGCCTCCTATGATCAAATACACCCCCAACAGGGGCCAGGGATGGAGCCTGTAGTGGAAGTACATGTCCTTGACCGGAGTCAAACCTGGGACCCTTCAGTCGTGGGCCCAGGCTCTATCCACTGAGCCAAACCAGCCAGGGCTGATCTTAAAATGTTAAATGTATGGCAGAAGTCATACCCTGTTTCCCCAAAAGTAAGACATCCCCCGAAAATAAGACCTACTTCCAATTTTGCTTTTCGTTGTAATATAAGGCACCCCCCCCCCGAAAATAAGACCTCCCCAATAATAAGGCCTCCCCGGAACATAAGGCCTCCCTGGAAAGAAGGCCCCCAAAGCTACCGTCAGGCACCTGACTCTTGATTTAAAGAGACCTCACCCTGCCTGAACAGCTCTGGCTGCGCTCCGGCCAATCAGTGAGCTGATTTGTGATGACAACGACTACCATACGGTAGACAGGTAATAAATTTCCTTTTTTTTTTTTGTTCAACAATAAATGTGTACCGTTTTCTTCTTCATGGAAAAATAAGACATCCCCTGAAAATAAGACCTAGCACATTTTTGGGAGCAAAAAGTAATATAAGACACTGTCTTATTTTCGGGGAAACAGGGTACATAGAAAACAGAATGAAGAACCTGGGGATTATATGACAACTGTTAGTCACTTTTCCAAGACCATTCCACAACTGAATGACAGCAAACACAGAGCTGTATGCTATTTCCATATCTTTAATTTAATGAAATCTTTAATTTATTAGAGCCTAATTAGTTTCTCATCGAGGAAGCTAAGTGCCAGGGATGTAAAGTGACTCCGCAGAGCCCCGCCGAGTCCGGGTTTGGATGAGGGCGAGATCTCTGACCGTGGGGCCACTGTCCCCCAAGATAACGTCCACCTGCCACTGGCCAAACTCGGAAATGTGTCTAGCACATCTTTAAAGTGTGAGACTTAACCTGCCAACCAAGGACGAAGGACCTGGTCACAGACTTAGTTTTCAGAACGGGGGCCACGCAGGCTGGGGGATGCTTTAGATCAGGTTCTGTTAGAAAAGGCCAAGGTCTACCCTTCACTCCAGACCACGCTTCACTGAGCCCACTGGGGTTTCCCACGCCTGTGAAGACACAGCACAAAACACGCAGATCCTGGGGCGAGCCCCCTGATCCTGTGCCTGCTAGGGAAGGAAGGCGCTAACCGATGAGCGTTTGGTGACATCAATCTCCCTCTGCACGGTGACCGGTTTTGACACTGGCCTCCAGCCTTGATCCAGGTACGGTTCTCCCATCCACCTCTCTGCCTTCAGCAGGTGCTACTCTCGGTCCTCAGAGCAAAGGCTCCACTCGGTGGAATTGCCTCTGTTTACGGGCCTTGCCACCGGACCTAAGACTGTTTCGCAGCAGCTGAGCCTGCTCTACGGGAGGCAGAAAGCGAAGCGAATGGCTTCAGTCCTTTTGTCCGCTTCCATTCTGTGGAAATTGCCCGTCTGAGCACAGATCAGAGGATACTGCCGTCCCTTGTGTACCCACAGTTAAGAGCGGGTTTATTGAATACCTGTGGGTGGATTTAGGAACACAGACTTATGTGAACTGGGCACCTGCTCCTTCAGTGAAGTCAGCAAGTGTTTATTGGTGTTAGACCCGCCCCTCCCCTATCTTCTTTCTCTTTGCCTATCACCTTTCCCCAAATTCCAGCCTCTTTTTTGTTGTTGTTGTTAATCCTCACTCAAGAATATTTTTCCTTTTTTTTTTTTAGAGAGAGAGTGGGAGAGGGAAGAGACAAAGAGAGAGAAACAGCAATCTGAGAGACACATCAATTGGTTGCCTCCCACAGGAGCCCCAACCAAGGCCAAGAACAGAGCCTACAAACAAGGTACATGCCCTTGACCGGAATCCAACCCAGGACCCTTCAGTCCGAGGGCCGACACTCTATCCACTGAGCCACACCAGCTGGTGCCTGGCTTCTTTTGGTTCCTACGTCAAGGCCCGGTTCATCCTGCTGTCAGATTCTCTCTAGTTCTGCATCTTTGTCTTAAGAGAAGGTAAGTTCTGAGTCCAAGAGAAGTTTTATCCTAAACGCAAAGGACAATTGATTGGTACAGCTAGCTGCCTGGGGTTCTACCAGAGGACTACGCCGGATCAGTCTGCAGCTAGTAAGAAAAAAATACCCAGATCGATTAGTGATGTCTGTGACAGTCAACAGGTTCAGAGCTGGGACTGAGACCCGTACTTAATATCCGCACAGAGGTTTGGATTTACCTGTGCAGTTTGTCAGGGAGGGAGCATAAGTTGTCTCTGATAAATGGCCTGCATGGGACATTCCACGTGACGCGGTGGTCCTAGCTCCCCAAACCTATGCCTCTGAACCGAGCAGAGATGAAATTAGGGAGACTGGGAGGAGCACCACCAGAACCCAGAGATGAGAGGGTGAGGCTTGGTTATCTCCCGTCCTTGCCCGCCCCCCGTGATTCAGTCTACATGGCACCCTTTCTGTACATTGCTCCAGCTCCTATGAAAAGTCACAAGGAGCAGGCAGTAGAATAGAGGAAAAGGAGATGCCTATTGGATGTGAATAAAATACGAGAATTAGGAGCAGACAGCTTTACACTTCAAGTCTTAATCGAAGCTCGCCCAGCTGGTCTCTTGTTTAAAATTCCTTTTTCCAGCCTAGCCAGTGGCTGCGGCTCAGTGGTTAAGTGTCAACCTATTAACCAGGAGGTCAAAGTTCAATTCCCCATCAGGGCACATGCCTGGGTTGCGGGCTCAATCCCCGATGTTGGGTGTGCAGGAGGCAGCCAATCAATGATTCTCTCTCATCATTGGTGTTTCCATCTTTCTCTCCCTCTTCTTTTCTCTCTTAAAGTCAATAAAAATATATTTAAAATGTTTTTAATTCATTTTTCCAGAAACTCAAAATAGAGCAACCATACACAAGAACCTTGCTGGCTTATCAAACTCTCCCTCTGACCCCTCTTCCCTCTCCTCCACCCACTTCAACGTCCTCACCGGGTCTGGATGTGGAAGTTGTTGGTGGTTCCTGTGTGCTCGTAGTCATGGATGGCAGCTGAGAAGATGATAGCGAAAATCTCCAGCTCCGTCAGCCAGTTCTGAAAGGGAGATTACAGAGCAATCAGACAATGTGTCTCTTTCTGGCTTCAGCCTGCTGACAGTACAGCCACATTACTGTCTTTCCACCCTGCAGCTGGTCCCCTGTTGCCAGACACATGTTTTTGGAAAGACAGAAAAGGTGTTTTTCTTCTGTAAAGAGATGAGGGGACATGTGATTTGAAAACAGCAGGCCTGCCCTGGCCGGTGTGGCTCAGTTGTTTGAGCACCGAAAGGCCACCAGTTCTGTTTCCAGTCGGGACACATGCCCCTGAGTTGTGGGCTTGATGCCCAGAAGGGGGCGTGCAGGAGGCAGAAAACAATGAGCATGCAGACATTGAAAACCTTCATTGCATCCTCTCTCAAATCCCCAAGCTCCAAAGTAGATGCAGAAAATAATTAAAATTTTCAATGTGATACCAATGTTTGCCCACTCAAAGGTGGAGAGGTAGAGAGACAGATGGAAAGGTATCACCTGGCCTTCCACCTTATGCGTGCTAAAGTCTGAAGAGACTTGTCCCCATCCGCTCCACCAAAACTGGCTGTAACTCAGTGGTCTTCAAAGCGTGTTCCTTGCACCAGCAGAGTTAGCATCCCTGTGTTTCACAAGCCACCCTTAGTTCTGGTGCACGGTAGAGTTCGAGAAGCATCTGAGTGACTTCCATCTCAGAGGCTCTACGGATTCATTGACGCTTCCCACCCTTTCTGTAAACCATACTGCGCAATGTTCACGTGACTGAATACCCATCCCTGCTAGCTGCCCTGTGGTACGTCTCTGCTCACTTTTGTTACTAACTGAATTGATGCTTTTAAGTTTCAGGGTGGCTTATTCCAAACCCTATGTTGATCAATGGCACTATTATCATAATTATGTAATTAAATATGGCACAAGCCAATGAAATACGAACTCAAAAATAGAGTTGTAGCCACAGAACCTAAGCTCAATGCGACAGACAGCCACTAAAAAATTGTCAAAATAGGTGAGATGTTGGCAGAGTGTGGCTGGCTGGACAGACGTTCTGGTCGGGAGCCCACGTGGCTGAAAGGAAGGTGTTAGGAGGCCTGCATTCCTTTCTGAAGCTCTTGGGACAGTCTGCCTTCAGGGACATTCAAGGCATTGGCAATTCATTTTCTTCTCTTGCTTTCCATTGGTTCTCTCCCCCTTCAAGCTAGCACTCTCTTCTGCCCTACTTGTTGCCTTTTAAGGTTTAATAACCCTCATTGTACCTCCAAAAGCCATCTAATGAGACATATTAACAAGAGTGACAACTCATAAATCCAAAGTCCTGGGGGCCAAAATTCCTCCGACCACGGAGACCAATAAAATTACTTGGCCCTCGAACTGGGATGCCCTTTAGAAGTCTTGACATTTCCCTTACAAATATGACCTCATCTAGGATCAAAAGAACAAGAGCACAGTTTCTCTTAAAAAAATAAGCAAAAGAAAATCCATGGCACCTTGGCTGACAAACGCAACGTACGGGGCCAACGGGTGTCTTTGGAGAATGGACTCTTTTGACCTCAATCAAAAGGTGACTGGAGCCGAAACCGGTTTGGCTCAGTGGATTGAGCGTCGGCCTGTGGACTGAAAGGTCCCAGGTTTGATTCCGGTCAAGGGCATGTATCCTGGTTGCGGGCACATCCCCAGTAGGAGGCGGCTGATCGATGTCTCTCTCTCATCGATGTTTCTATCTCTCTATCCCTCTCCCTTCCTCTCTGTAAAAAATCAATCAAATATATTAAAAAAAAAAAAAAAAAAGCTAACTGGAGCTCAGGGTCTGCTTCCTGTCTATGCAATCAGAAACTCTTCAACCCGGTTCTGCTCAAGGATGGTCCCTTAGAAGTGAGCAAAATAAATCTGAAAGGATCCAAGTGTCTGCCGGTCACGTGAGCTAAGCAGCTAAGCAGCAAGGAGTGATTTACACAGGTCACAATGAGTCGATGTGGGGGCCCAGGCATGGCTTTGTCAGTGGGATGTTTGAATTCCCTCAGCGTCTCACACTTTATAAAACTGGAATGATCGAGAGCACGTCCCACCTCTTGGTTTGTATTGAAAGGTTAGAATGGCAATGTGCTCTCCATTCATCAGACTGCTTGCCACTACTTTTATAAGCTTGCAGTGAAAGAAGTTGGTTTGGAACCGCATTTTGGAGAGAGCGTGGGTGGAAAGCAGTTGCTATATTTAGGAATTATTCTGAATATGGCCTGAATCGATAAAAAAAAAAAATCCAATGGCCAAGAAGCGCAATTAAGAACATTATGCAGTACGTCACGGTCATTGGCTGCTATGATTTAACATTTATGTTAATGTAACTTGCATTAGCATCAACGCTTGGGAGTTTTTCTTGAGAGCTAAAAAAAAACAACCTCTGTATAATTCACCTTTATATCTCCATAGCACACACACAGTAGGAACTAGCTAAATATGTGTTGAGTAGATTAAGCCCAAAGTACATCTTCACGTCATATTTCTGATACTTTATCCCCCAACTGTCACAGCACTTCTACAAGACAGAGTGTTTTTCACCATTTTAGAAATGAGGAAATCCTGACTCAGAGAGTCAAGCAATTCATCATAGGTCACAGTCTAATAGGTAATTAAATAAGGATTTCTATCCAACTATATCTCGCTCCAAAGCCCACACGCCTCCCACTGGGTTGAATTTTTAATTCGGTGAGAAATTAGACCAAGTCATTCAACATGTCCTTGCTGAAAAGATAATAAATGTGTACTGGGTTTAGGGGCTAATGAATAACCATACCCACAGACTGTCTCTCTTTGAAGAAGACTGCAAAGCAAAAGGGCATAGAGACCAACCATAGAGACCTAGCTGTTTGGGGAATCCTAGCGTCCCCATCTGTACTCACAGCGACTCCTGTCTTATAGAGGAGGTAGTGCACTGTCTGTGTGACATCGGCGGCGTGCACTAAGTTGTGGTAAGGGTTTTTATGCTTGCTGTATCCCACTTCCAGGGCCTCCACGAACGAGACGAGCGCAGAAATGGGGATCTGAAAAAGAGCGGTAAGTTGAATGGGCGAGTGGTTTAGTAGGTTTACGTGAGGAAAAAAAACATTACACAGGATCAGCTCAAAGACAAGTAGGACAGAAGGGTATGGATTCATTCATTCCTCAAGCAAAGGTCTGGGTCTTTTATTTCTCAAGAAATAAAGTATGCCGAAACTGGTTTGGCTCAGTGGATAGAGCGTCAGCCTGTGGACTGAAAGGTCCCAGGTTCGATTCCGGTCAAGGGCATGTATCCTGGTTGCAGGCACATCCTAGTGGGGGGGTGTGCAAGAGGCAGCTGACCGATATTTCTCTCTTATCGATGTTTCTAACTCTCTGTCCCTCTCCCTTCCTCTCTGTAAAAAAATCAATAAAATATATTTTTTTAAAAAAAGAAAGAAATACACCCCCAAATACCCAGTCCTTTGGAAAGTGCTCAGGCACCACGCTGTCCAGAGAAGTCAGAGTTTTGTAGAGAAAAAGGCCTGCCTTTTCCAGAGGCTCATCCCTAGGAAGAGGGACGTGTGAGAAACATAACACGACAGATGTCAGAGGATGGAGTCACAGGTGGCCTGGAGGACCCAGCCCGACCCCCAGACCCTGCAGGGGAGAGGCTGAAGGGCTTGCACTGGAAACGGTTCCCGCTCTTCACCTCAGGCTGAAGAATTCACTGGAAGCATGAATGGCTGGGCAGTCCCAATGGCCTATCAGGATGATCAGGAAGGGGATTTGTCTGCATTTGAGGCAAGTGATGGGTGAAAGGTCTGCAGAGGAGGCAGCCCTGCATTCTGTCTCCATCAGAGTCTCCCCACTGATGGTACAA
Organism: Lasiurus borealis; assembly: GCA_004026805.1. Lineage (NCBI taxonomy): Eukaryota > Metazoa > Chordata > Mammalia > Chiroptera > Vespertilionidae > Lasiurus > Lasiurus borealis. The sequence continues at coordinate 16,089 of PVJN01035364.1, forward strand.
GATTTACATGAAATGGCCAAGACCGGTTTGGCTCAGTGGATAGATAGTCGTCTTGCAGACTGAAAGGTCCCAGGTTCGATTCCAGTCGGGGCATGTACCTTGCTTGCAGGCACATTTCCACTATGGGGCGTGCAGGAGGCGGCTGATCGATGTCTCTCTCTCATCGATGTTTCTGACTTTCTATCTCTCTCCCTTCCTCTTTGTTAAAAAACCAATAAAATATACTTAAAAAAATATATTTACATGAAACCCGGTCTCCCAGTTGATGGGGGAGAAATGACATGAGGTGAGGCTGAAAAGAGATCAGCGAGCAGAACCACGGGGAGTTCTAGTGCAAGCTTTGGGGGTCCTTCCCAGGAAGACGGGGATCAAAGCGGGAGACTCCAGCCTCTCCCTGGCCAGGGAGCCCCGCCAGGCAGGGGGGTAACGAAAGGTTCCCACCACCGAGGAGCCCGTGGCAGCGACTGTCCAGACGATGCGTCACCACGTGCCCCCGAGCAGTGCGGGGTCTGGGTTGACAGGATGCCCTCGACCTGGGCCCCCACATCATGCGAGGACAGATCGATGTGTGGTTGTCCTTTATTCCATTAGCCACTGACCTTGAAGCGGCTGATGAGATCGTAGCGGGTGAGTAATTCATAGAAGATGAACTTCAGGGCGTGGTCCCCGCTGGCTTCGTTGAGGGAAAAGACATCGAAGGACCATCTGTCCACATCCTGTGGGGACCGGAGGGAGGAAGACTCGTTAGTTAGTCTGCAGCCTCTTCCTCACCACCCAGTTCTCCCTGGGGTGTCACACCCTCCCCTTTTCCAACCTGGCAGACCAACGTCGCATTCACTGAGCAAATATTAGTCCTCTAACTAATAACAGCAGCTATAATTTACTGAGCGCATACTCTATCTGGGCATCAGTACCAGTGACAAATCCATCATTTACCCTGAAAACCACTCGGAGGGAGAGGTTTTATGACTCACATTTTACAAAGGAGAAAACAGAGAGGTAACCTCAGGTCCCTGGTAAGTGTTGGGGAGACCATGATGCGCCCAGCACACAAACACAGGGTCACCCTAAACTCGGGCTCTGACCATTGAGCCTTCCGCTCCCTACCCCGGCTGAATTTCAAGTTTTTAATTCATTAACGGTAAACTTCAGCACTTCCCTACTCTGAACTTCTCCCCAGTGATTTATGCCACGTGCAGACTTCCTCTCAGTCTGCAGTTGAGAATATCAACCCACTTTAAAGTGTTCAGAAACACACACGATATAGAATACAAAAAAAAAAAAAAAAAAAAAGTCACTTTGACCCCAACTGCTGAGCTGGACCCAAAGAGAAAACCTTTATCTCATGAGCCAGAAAAATGTCCCCCCTTCTGGAGTCACTGATATGGGGCCTGGATCTTGAATCTGTAAGTCACCCTAACTGAAAAGAAGTAAAACTAAGACCTAAGCTGAACACATACCTCGTATACTGTTTTTTAAGTTCAAAGTCTTGTTTGTCTATAAATAGCTACTCCGGAAAATATAAACACTGCCGGATGTGTCTCTGGCTGATAACCAGCTGTTTATAAACAAGGGTGTGTTTAACCAACAGGTAAAGCCACCGTCTCACGTTTTCATTATGACAGAGGCTCGCTTTCGGTAGAGAAAGCGATGGCTGTGACTTTGACAATCAGGAGCCACCTGAGGCCACGGGGAGTCCGGCCGGGTGTCAGAGGGTGCCCTGGGGCAGACCGGGGCTCTCTCACCTCAGCCCTCACTGCACCCACGTCACCCATCCATCCCCATCCTGTCTCTCCAAAGGTCATTGTCAAGATCATCCCCAGGTCATCAAGGTTCTCTCCCGTGAGTGCCAGGGCACAGAAAACCGGAATCATTTACAGGGAAAACCAAATTTTTCTGAAAGCATCTCAAAATAGATCGTTTCAATTCATACCAGTGGTAACCTCACCTCCGTTTTCAACAGTTTCTCCTCCATTACACTAACTAAAGAAGTCGCTACAGGTATTGAGCACATGTTTTTGTGCCAGGCACAGCGTAAGGTGATTTATCTACATTTGCAAATCCTCACGACTCTGGAAATAGGTGTTAACTTTCCCCAGATTTACAGATGGGACCTCAGAGAGATGAAATGACATGTCTCTTCAGGAGCAGAATCAGGTACTAACTCCTGTGCCTCCACCCAGCGACAGCCTTGCCAGCAGGTAACACTGTAAACGCCATGAATGGAAGCTCATCCGAGCCTCATAAACACCCCAACAGGGCCCAGACCATAGACGGTGGAGCCATGTAAGCTTAACCCAGGAACTGAACCTTCACCCTGATGACCGTACTTGGCATTGCCATGACATCCATTCTCTGACCCTTAGTCTTAAGAAAAGTCCTCTGGCCGAGACCCGTTTGGCTCAGTGGATAGAGTGTCGGCCTGCGGACTGAAAGGTCCCAGGTTCGATTCCGGTCGGGGGCATGTACCTTGCTTGCGGGCACATCTCCAGTGCGGGGCGTGCAGGAGGCGGCTGATCGATGTCTCTCTCTCTCATCGATGTTTCTGACTTTCTATCCCTCTCCCTTCCTCTCTGTAAAAAATCAATAAGATATATTTTTTTAAAAATCCCTTCAAGAAAAGTCCTCTGACTACTCAGCAGGTGGGACAACATTTTGTCACGTCTAACCATTTTTAATCCTATTCTCCAGGATAAGTGAGAGAGAGAGAGAGAGAGAGAGAGAGAGAGAGAGAGAGAAAGAGAAATAAAGACGTTATCATAGCAAGAAGTCCAACTTATTCTGAATATTCGGACTTAGAGAGAGACGAGAGGAGGGTGAGGAAGTAGACAGCAGGGTGAATGTCCTCTCTGGACCATCCTTTTCAGAAGGCTTAGCCTTAATTCTCAACTTGTAATGCTCTTCAGAGCCACTGGGGGCGCTCGGGGGAAATGCTGCTTTTTCAGGTGGGACTCTGAGAAGTCTTGGTGTGGGTCTGGAGTCTGCATTTAATAGTTCACTATTTTAAACCCACCTTCCTCCCTCACCGAGCTGGGCTCAAGGCCCATTCCCGTGGAGGACTGCACTCACTTCCTATCGCTCTGACTTTCGGTAAAGGAAGCCTGGGCCTCCTCATTTCCTGCCACTTTGACCCCGGAGTCTCTCCAGGATGTCCCTTCTGCAGGCACACAAACAGACGCCCTTCTGAGGGACAGAACACGTCTACCTCCGCAGGAGCCCCACCTCAGAGGGCCCGAGAAGCTACTGAATGGGAAACGGAAAAAGAACAGAAATGCCACGTATTTCCAATCTCAAGACGGGCGGCCGTTAATGCTTCTTTTACTTAAAGGGTATCGGAGGCCATGTCCTCACATGCATCACAAAGCTTAACATGAGAGGAGCCCAGCGGTTATTTTACAGGCTTGTATTCTCTCAGTCCCTGGGGACATTTCTGTAATAGAAGAAAACAATAGCATCCCATATTAACTGCTGGCAGGGAAAGCGAGAGAACCATTTTCTAACAGGCACAACATTTTAAAAAAGCAGTATGTGAGATGTGTGTGTACACACACACACACACACACATATCACTGTGATCTCTCCAATCCTCTCTAATCCACTGCAAATAAAACAGAGTCTGGGGAAGCAGAAAAATATTACACTTTTAAGGCCTTGGACTTCCCCAGGGAACAGGAGACAACAACCAAGAGGAAAACCTGTCTTGGCCTTGTCCGTATATCAGAAATATTTGTGGAGAAGGAGAGCAATTCAGAGAGGTGGGACTTGCTCCTTGTCTGAATCACGTAGGTGCCCTCCCCTCAGAAAGACGTGTGTGCTTTCGAGAATCGCTTTTCCCTAAGCATAAAATAAACACCAGGCACATCACTGGTTGCTCCACGTCTCCTTCAGTTATTCTACCTAGACAAGATGCTCCGATTTGGAAGACATATTTTCATAAATTCCTTAGTGCCTGTATCATCACCTGTATTTATGTTCCCCATAAAGGAAGGAATTAAAAATAAAAGACGCTTTTAATGTCCCTAAGAATCACTCAGTGTTTCAGGTCCAATTATGAAAATCAATGCATCTTCAGAGTGGATGTTATGAAACATCAAATCGTATGGGAATTGATTTCGCTGATTAAATGGGAAATGTCACTGTAAATCACGCTGATATATAAGACATCAAAGTGGGAGTTGAAGAGGAGAGAGAGAAAAACGTGTCTCCTTGCCGTATGCTTCTTGAGTATCTTTCCTCTTCTTACGATGACTTGAGATGATAGATTGAATTGTTAACGACAGATACTACACTTGACCTTAGCCAAAAAGCCAAGAGGCAATTCACCTGTCAGAGTGGCTATTGTCAACAAGATGGCTTTTAACAAGTATTGGAGAGTTTGTAGAGAAAGGGAATCCTCATACACTGCTGGTGGGAATGTACATTGGTACAGCCATTACCTTATGGAGGTTCCTTAAAAATAAGAATAGAGTTACCAAATGCCCCAACAATCCCTCTTCTGGGTATCTACAGATGAAATACTGCCATTTTCAACAATGTGGTTGAATATTAAGAATTTCATGCTAGCTGAAACCGGTTTGGCTCAGTGGATAGGGCATCTGCCTGTGGACTGAAAGGTCCCTGGTTCGATTTCAGTAAAGGGCATGTACCTTGGTTGCAGGGACACCCCCGGTAGGGGGCGTGCAGGAGACAGCTGATAGATGTCTCTCTCTCATCAATGTTTCTAACTCTATCTCTCTCCCTTCCTCTCTGTAAAAAAGTCAATAGAATATTTTTTAAAAAAGAATATCTTGCTAAGTGAAATAAATCCGATGGAGAAAATCAAGAACCATATGATTGTACTCCTATGTGGGATATAAAATTGAAAGCGACAAACAAACAAGACAAACTAACAAACAAAAACTCAAAGACAAAGACAACAGTATGGTGATTACCACATGGAAAGGGGAGTGGGAAGGAGAAAAAAGGGTAAAGAGGGTTAAATATATGATGATGGAAGAAGACTAGACTTTGAATGGTGAACACACAAGGAATATACAGATGATGTAGTACAAACTGTACACTTGAAACCTATATAATTTTATGAACCAATGTCACCCCAATAAATTCAATGAAGTTTAGAAGAAAAAGTGACAGAAAATGGAGACCGGAGACAAGAGAAAAGGATTATAAAATATATCATCAGAATGGCTCTAAAAGGCTTTTTCTTGACATTCTGTTGATCAAGAAGCACTCCCACTCCTGGTTCCATGAAGAGGTCATTTAAGTTATATTTTGAAAATATCATCAAGTTTCAGAGAAAGACAAGAACAGCTTTCACCACAGTCAGAATGCTGGGACATCCCTGAGCAAGTGGATGCAACTCTATGTGTAGACACCATCCCAGTGATCCTGCCCTCAAATCCACAGGCCAAATCAGCTTCATCACAGCTGGGATACCCTCAGACCAATGGATGCGAATCAGCACACCCCCAGAGGAACAGATCTGCTCTGGGACTCTTAGAAATATTCTGGGCAATTCTAAAAGTTTGTCTCATTGGGAGTAATTCCACCGGTTTTAGACCATTTAAACTCAAACATCTGCCTGACTTCCAATGGGACTGGCGGGCACAGGGGGAGTCTAGGGAAAACAGGAGAGCATGTGGAGAGGATCGGGGCTGTGTTCACGCCATTATTTATGGCTCATTGCAGACCTGGAACTCGGGTATCAAACCTCAGTCCTGCCCCTAATTAACGGTATTTTTTAAAAATAAAATCTCACTGAGTTCAGTTTATTCATCTATAAAAAGGACTGGGAGTAGGAAATCATGCAATGGTATAATAATGATCACTGCCGAGATCGGTTTGGCTCAGTGGATAGAGCGTCGGCTTGCAGACTGAAAGGTCCCGGGTTTGATTGTAGTTGGGGGCATGTTACCTTGCTTGCGGGCACATCTCCACAGTGGGGCATGCAGGAGGCGGCTGATCGATGTCTCTCTCTCATCGATGTTTCTGACTTTCTATCTCTCTCCCTTCCTCTCTGTAAAAAATCAATAAAATATATTTTAAAAAATAATAATGATGATCACCAAAGATACTCCTG
>PVJN01035365.1:0-22167 GCA_004026805.1 Lasiurus borealis
TGCTTCAATTTTGATAGTGACAACTTTCCAGAGTGTTCTGAAAGGTTTTCAAACTTTCTGTCAAGCGCTTTAAAAAGCTGCAAATATTTTCATTTTAAGCCAGACTCAAAAGAGATACAAACTGTAATTGTTTGAAAAGAAATAAAAGCAGCGAGCCAAGCCATATACCTTTAACTATGTGTATTTCTTAAAATAAAATAAAAAAGTTTATAAAACTTTTTCAAGAATAAGAAAGAACCCTACAAGAAACTACAATGGCAGCCCTCGAGAAACTATTCCCTGTTAAAAATCCTACACTTTCCTGGTAACATGAGAATTTTTTTTTTTGGACTAATTGTTTAGTCCTTAGAAGAAAGGGCGAAATTACAATTAAAAAAAAAATCAAGACTGAATAACTTTTAATTAAAAACATCTATCTATATTTTAGAGATGCTAACTTAAGCTAAACTGAGTGGAGTGCAAGGAAAGCAAAAACCAAAACAAAGGACTGGGTTTGATCCCAGAGAAGCTGTCTGACCTTGGAAAAGTCCTTTAGGCTCGGGGTTTCAGTTTCTCTGCGCAGCGGTGGGATCTACCTCGCTAAGTGGTTCCCAAGAGCACTCCAAGCTCCTTAAAAACAAAGGCCCGGCATGCAGCGCTCCTCCCCGGTCCCAGGGCGCTGTCTACCTGAGCGATTGCCAGCTATTGCCACCCAGCTGCCGAGGGCACGGCAGGCCCAGCAGGGACGCAACAAGCATTTGCTTTCAATAGCAGCCAGGGCCTCGGCCACAGCACACACCGCTCAGTGACAGTGGCAACCGTGCACTTAATGTTTTCCAGGAACCGGAGGGCCGGTCCAACTGGAAATGTCAAGAAAAGGAACTGTGTGCTATATCTTAAAAAAAAACCTTTTTTAATCAAGAGGACATGCCAAACATCAACTTTATTCTTCTATATTTGTGGGGTTTTTTTTAAAGAGACAATCATATTATAAAACAGTATTTACAAAGCGGGATAATTGTGGCAGAATAACGTTTGTAAAAATGTAGTATTTTTCTCTCAAGTCCCGGGCGTCTACACAGATCCTCCTAAGAGTCTACCTATCTCCAAATTAATAACAGACACGGACTGTGCTTTTACTAACCCAATTCTTACTAAAATAATGCTCCTGATGCTTCCCACATATGTTTAATTTCTACACGGAGTCAAAAACTGCCTGGCTTAAAAATATACTCAGCACAGAGGTAAAAGCAGACAGTCAGAGTGTGTGACCGGAAACACGTAAGACAGATAGCGGGGGCATGTGGGTCAGAAAGAAGCCACGCACAGCTGGCCGGGCCGGCCGGGGAAAGGAACAGAGGGGAGGCCGCGCGAGCCGGCTCCCGAGCACAGTCCGCGTCTGGGAGCCGGGCTGCTGGGAGCCGGGCTGCTGGGAGCCGGGCTGCCGAGCGCCGCGCCCCTGGCAGAGGCGCTGGAGTTTCCCAGCCAGAGCCGCCGCCCCACCAGCTCCAGGCCCAGCCTCCCCGGTGCCCCCTGGCGGCCTTCAAGACCAGCTAGCAGCAGGCAGCCGCTTCTGAAACCGGGCAGCTTTTACAGGATTGCCAGAAACCTACAAGCTTTGCGGCTGGTGACTTACTTTCCACTTTTAGGCACAAAAGAAGAAACAGGCTGCGCAAACCCCGAGCTGCAAAGGCAAGATCTTCCTGCCATTCTGTTATCTCACAGACTAGAGATCACGTCACTGAACCGACATTGAACTGAACAGGGCGATGTTAGGGTCTATGATAAACTGTAACACCTAACAGTAAAGTGAAACGTTATAGGGTTTTACTTTTTCTTCTTCTGAACATAAATTAGATAATCTTCCAACTTGCACAAAGGGAAGAGAAATTGTCTTCTATAAGAATTGCAACATTGTTTCTAAATCCAGTGAAAAGAGCTTATTTAGAGAGCTATTAAGTCATATATCAAATATATACTCTATTATAAGCATACCAGGGAAAAGAAACAAAAAGCAGAATAAATTTCTCTCCTCACCAAAAAGGAACCCTCCAGTTAGCAGCAGCTTACCATGTCATCCTTTTCCCATTTCTCTGCGTTACTTTTGTCTTGATTCACTACATAACCCGGAGGAAGCCAGTTCACAGGGGGATCGAATATGGACACCACCATGCGGCTGGGCAGCCCCTTCTTTTTCCCCAGCCGGTACAGATTGCAGTTGCTGACCTTCGGCAGAAAAGTTTACAGACACTTACTATGCGTGCTCGCTGCTGTAACTCATCTGAGGCATGTTAACATATTTGTACCTAAATTACTGTAACTGGCCATCGATTATAAAGACTGATGGGAAATACGAAGTCCTATATCCTTTAGTGTCCTTGGATGAGTATTTGAGTACTAAATGCAGATCCGAAAAAACTGACTATATGTGTAAATTCCTTTCAAGTCAGAAGAAACAGTTTAATTTCAACCTGTAGAAAGCAGGATCTGCTGACATAAAATGCAAACTGCTAATTCTGAGATTTCTGAGAAGGAACCACATAAAAATGCAGGCGTCACAGCATTCTCAACGGAGTCAAGTGCCACTGGCACTGAACGAGCTCCAGGGACTTCAGGAGCCCACAACCCGCGCCCCGAGTCATTGCAAAGGGCATGTTTTCTCCAACCCCGGTCCTTTGTTCAGAGTGGTATTTCAAGACAGTGTTGTTCAATCATTTTAAAGTGGAGCAAAAAGCAATAAAGAACAACTCCCATTTATTTGCATCAATAAAACCCTCATTTCTGTTTTCCCCGAGGCTTCCATCTCCTCAAATTACTGCCGTTCTGTCTCATTTTTACTTGGAAACTGGGGTCTAGAACTGTCACCTCATTTTTGTTTTCTGAACACAGGGCTTCTCTTTATTTAAGTGCTTCCTGAGCCCTTCTCCCACGTAACGCAATACCGCGGGAGCGGCGCCCACGGGAGAGGAGAGGCAGCAGCACAGGAGCGGGCTCTGCAGAGAGCAGCGGGGAGGGAGCGGCACCCAGTGTCCCACACGCGCTGAGGGCTTTCCCACGCTGCCTGAACGCGGCAGCTCAGATAGATCTCGCTGCCTCCTCCACACCATGAGGACACCGCATCCGGATGCCAACGAGAGGGTGGAAACCGCCAACCCGACAGAAACAGTGGCAGGAGGGAAAGGAAGAAGCACTAAGTAAGGATCACGGAGCTCACGGTGGGACAAGCCGAACTGCGCCAGGAGAAGTGGTGAGGGCACCGGGAAGCCCACCCCGCATGGGGTGCCCTGGGGCCGGGTCCATGTGAAGAACAGGGCACAGCCTGGTTAGGAGATGGGCCGATCTGGGGTGGAGCACCCCGGAAGGTCTCACAAAGGGCAAAGGGAGAACTTCTGCAGGAAATAGGAGTCGGAGCGCTCTGAGCAGACGGATGGATGAATTTTCAAAATAGAAAATCATGTCTTTCTCCCCAAACAGGGTAGTCATTCTTGGCCTCTGATTTCCAAACCTCTCCTGGGAAATCTCACTCATCCTCACTGCTTCAACCATCACACGTATAAAGACATTACCCAAACCGTATCTTAGTCCTAAATTCTCAATTATCTGAACATCCACTTCATATTCCATGAGGTCTAAAAACCCAACCTGAACCCCGATTCCTACATTTCTGTCCACCTCACAGCCAGCACCATCGCCCCACCTCCCTGTGTGTGTGTGTGTGTGAGGGGGGTGGGGGGGGGTGTCATCACTGCATCCTCCCTCCCATGCGGGGATGCAGCAGAGACGACAGGGAAGGGCATGGGCGCCAGCCTCGGACACACGCCTCACTACCCCGCCCTGCAGATGACCTCCGTGTGCTGAACTGCTCAGTTTTCTCATGGGCAAAAGGGAGACTCCCTGCCTCCAGGGGCTCGCTGGAAGGTTGCGGGAGGAGGGCTGTGAGACACCCGTCTAGTGCCGGGTGCTGAGGGCAAGAGCAAGGGCAGGCCCGTGCGATGGTGAAGAGCGACGTCTCTGGCAGCTGCCCTCTCTGCCAGGTACCCCGGGCAGTCCACCTCGGCGGCTCCCGCACCCTCATCGGGAAGAGGGGAGAAGAGAGCGGGCATGGCTCGGGGACACACTTCCTGAGTGTGGGCTAGGATCACTTCCTCTGAAAGAGCTCTCCCCGGACATCCATTTCCGCTCCCCGCAGACGCCCTCAAAGCCAGTGATCGCTCAGCGGGGTCGGTCCTGCTTTTCAACTCAGTCTGCATCCTGCTACCGGCTCCACCACGGAAAACCGCCACTTTACCGACATTCAGAGTCCCGGGTGCAAACAGGGCCTTCCACGTCCCACCGTGACCAACACGTTCCTAGTGCAGATTCCCTCGCCCGGCAGCAAAGACCTTCCACAGTTCGGCTTCGACTACCGCCTTTTCTGGTCTTTTCTGGAATTCCCACCCTCTGACCGCCGCCGCCGCTGACTCTCAGAGCCGACCGCTCTGCCATTTGTCCATTTCACGGACGCGCTGTGAACACACCGCTTCCCTGAACACCTCCTCTGATCGCGAGTGGCCGCCCCTCGCCGAGGGCTTAGGCTAACTGGCAGCTGGCTATCTGCCCAGCAGGCACAGGCTGACTGTGACACCTCTTTTCTCCACCAAGAACCATTTTACCTGCATCACTTTCCTTCCTGAAACCCGACTCCACACTCAATGCAGAGCATGCCCGCCCTCGGTCTGATCAGCCGCTGCTCACTCAGAGCCCAGCTCCACCTCCCGCTGGGCCCCCTTCCCCAGCACCCTGAGCCTCGGAGACGGGTGGCCCGGGGAAGCCGGGTCCTACCCCCGGGTGTGCACCTTGTAACCAGGACAGCGCCCTCCCCAGCAAACACTCACCAACCAAATCAGGGGGCGCACGCTCTCAGGGAGCTGCACCTGAATCGAATGCCCATCCGTCAGTCAGTCACCGCAGGTCCGTCAGCCCCCAAACGTGACTGCTTCATCGGTGGCAAGCAGACCTGTGCCCCTCCTGGGCACGCACGCCACAGGCTTTAGCCGCACGCGCCGGTGTGGGGCCCCCAAGGCTAATACTTTCCTGAAACTCCCCAACCCCTGCAGCCAATCCGGGCACCGGAGTAACTGTTCCGCCTCTTACCTTCTTGCTTCTCATGTAGGAAAGGCGGCCCTCGTGCGCATCAGGGTAAGTGCAAAACAGATACGTGGTGATGGCGTGCTTGAGGAAGGAGTCCCCGAGCATCTCGAGCCGCTCCAGGTTAAATCCGTCGCTCGCGTTCGAGAGGGTCAGCGCCTGAAGGATGAGCCCCGGGTTGGGGCCCAGAGTCCTGGGGGAGTACCCGGCCTCGGCGGTGCCAGGCACCGGGGCCCTCCCGGGACTGCCATCTGAGGTAGATGTGTTAGCATTTCCATCAAGGTATTTATGACTCAGTAGAGTACATTCATCGCTGGGCCTGGGCTGGTTCTCGTAATTGTACAAATTCTGAACGGGAGATGAGGTAGTTGGTTGTACAGGTATTTCCTGCTTGTAGTAATTCAGCTGATTTCCTTGGCAAAAGTCTCTATTAGCTAAATCGCAACCGCCGTTGGCAAGGTTTCTGTTGTAAGAGAGACCATTGATCGCTGTGAGATCGGTGGGCACGTCAATGGGGAGCTTACCAGAGGGCTCGCTGAGCCACGCTCTGCAGGTCACAGGCATCTGGTCGTGACTTCCGGGAGAGGAGGTTCTGTTAGCACCTGGATGTGCAGCATGTTCAGGGACCGGTGTGCTGTGCTTACAGTGATTCCCATGTTCCGCTGAGGAGGAGTTAGCGACTGAGATGAAAGATTTGCTGTCGATAGATTTTTTCCACCCAAAGTCTAAGTTAGGGTATCTGCAAAGACAGTTTACAACTTTTCATCAGACCCTTCAAAAGGGCGAGGCTCAGAGCAAAAGCAATCTGAACATGAAAGAGAGAGAGAGATCCCTAGATCTACGTTCCGCCTTTAGAGGAGAAACCAGTGCCCAAGGGAGAAGCCGCACACTGAACTGAAGAGCGGGCCAGGGTGCACGCGCCACCAGTACCGGTGTGGCTGCCGAACGCCGGAGCCTGGGCCGGTCCTCCGGGTAACGAGCTGGGGAACTGTGGGCAAGTTTGTGCCTAAGCGTCCCACATGGGAGAGGAGCTAACGGTTCCTACCGTTCTATTCTGAAGACCCTCACTCCCCAGAACCACGTGGTCTTGCCAACTAGATAATCAAAGTTACTTTGAGTGGCAAACCCAGTCGTTTTCAGAGTCCGGAGATATCACCAGCGGGGAAATAACGTGAACGTGGAGAGAAAATAACGAAGAAAAAGCAGATCCCACGGCACTCCTTTCACTGTGACTCAGACTTATACGAGGAGGCAGGCTTGGCATGCGGCACGGTTACAAGGCTGTTTCCGTTTCCGCTCCCATCACTGAGGAGGGAGGACTGGTTTTGATCCTAGCCTCTCACCTCCCTCTATAACATGACAGGAACACAGGACTCAATAGGTAGATTTTTCACCTCGGAATCAAAGGCTGCATGTGTGTCACCTATTAGCCATCCTGGTGTTTGTAAGAAGCATTTTATAAAAATTAAAGTGTAGACTTAATTCGGTTCTCCTGCGAACAGGCATACCTAAAATCCACAGGCAGGGACCGGACTCCCACGCCAGCATCGCTGGCCGTCTGGGCGCGGAGCTCCTCCGCCGTCAGAAGGCAGTGAAGGCGGTACAGCACGCTGGGCAGGCAGACTGCTTTCCTCCACAGGGAGGCTGGGATGGGGTGGATAGCACAGAGTTCGGGAACCAGGATCTGTGAACGCGAAGAGGCGGGAACACGTCAATATGAAGCACACACACAGGAGGAGGGAAAGCAGATCTCAGACCTCTTCATCAGTGGCTAAGGACAAACACTGCCAGTGCCAGCAAAATCTTCTTTTTAAAAAGAGTTTTATGCAAATCGTTGAAGGCCACATGGGGTGTGTCCTAGAGTTTATAAGGATGACTTTATGGTATAATTGTATCAATGGACCCATTATAAGCCAAACTGGTGGCTGCTGGGTGAGGAGGGGGAGGGGCTGGGAAAAGGTGAGGGACCAGGAAGTAAAACTGGTGGTTACACACAGTCACAGGGATGGAAGTACAGCACAGGGAACAGCCAGCAATGCAGTGATCACTATGTGTGGTTTTGGGGAGGTGTAAGACTTGCGGAAGAGATTACGTGGGTAAAGTTATATAATGTCCAATCACTAGGCTGTATACTGAAACTAATGTCAGCTGTAATTGACACAGTGGGAAAAAAAAATTTTTTTTTCAAATAATCCCTGAGGGCCAAATGGGATTTATTCTAGAATTTATAAGGATGATTTCATGTATAATTGGACCAAAGGTAAAAGTTAAATTGCTCAGACTTACAAAAAAACAGTCACATAAAAGTCACCACATAACATCAGTTAAACCAAAACAAAACCTAAGGGTTGGGCAATTTCCAAAACATTTACAAGTCCCTCCATTCCCTGGATACTGTAAAATGTAAGCCTGTCTTTGAAGATGGTAAGCGATGCCGTTACCTGTTTATTCTGCAGACTTTCCCATTTGGCTTTCCTCTTTTCAGCACTGCTCAGGGGAAGGGCCTTCCCCTTCTGATTCAAATGGCGAGGTGTCAAAAGATTAAGTCTGCAAAAATGGCGAAACGGCTTTATCAGACAGACCCACGTCCGCTCTCCCAGTGACGCCCCCCTCCGGGGCCACTTGCCCACCGGCGAGCTCATTGCCACCACCGGCCCCAGACCGCCAGGGCCATGTGTGTGCCAGCGTCTGGTTTCAGAGCCCGGGGCAGGATACAGGCAGCCCCTGAAGGTGCCCCGAGCGCTGGAGATGCCTCAGCACAGCCCTCACCTGGAGGACGTGTGGTCCACATCCAGCAGCGGCTGGTTGAGATTCGTCAGGTCCAGGTTGTACTTGGTTTTATAATATTCTGCAAAAGTTTCATACTCGGGGGAAGGAAATTTACTCAGTGGGGTAAGGTCAGTGTACACATCAGCAACATAAAACCGATGAGGCTGATCAAAATTTCGATACCTAAAAAGAAAAAAAATACATTAGTGACTTGTGGTTTAAATCAACTGTTCTCAAAACAACTGTTTTTAACATGAAAATATGATTGTAAAGAAAGAGTTCAAAAGGTTAAAAATAAATAACATTAATGAAAACTTTAATGCAAAATTATGTACTCCAAGTGGATTTGAAAAAAAAGCACCACATTCATATCGAGCCCAACCTGCCTGACCATCCTGCCCTACTTCCTTAGTATCTTTACCTGGTACCACCTGGAAGCTAACGGGCCTCAGTAAGCAACTCCGAGTTCCACCAATCCACCCGGCACAGCAAACTTCCAACCCCCGACTGGGCAGACACTTGCACATCACTAATGCGACCGAGACACACCGCCACCGGGTGGCTACTGCGCCGGTAGCTGGCTGGCCACTAACACTAAACATGGCTTTGAGGCGCACAAAGAAAAAATCAGGCAGTAGAGCCAGCGCTCCAACTCTGAAAGTGCCTAAAACCTCCATTTGTACCAAATAAGAAAAACTCAGACTGATTATTTCCTTTGCACTTAATAACATTACTTCTTATAGAGATGGCAAGAAGTTATGATCAAATTATGGCAGACTTTGGGACTAAAAGGACAGTTTTCAGAAGAATCCTGTCAGCACCATCAGATGACCTGATCTTCACAGTCTCCTCAGCTACGGGATGCAGGTTTCGCAAACAATCCACTATGGAGGGAAACAGCAATGCCCAAACCACCGCGCACTCCCCTTCCCACGCGAAAAAGTGACCGTTCCGAAACAGCGCACCGCCAGCCGCCCATCCCCACCCACGCTCACCGCGGAATGATAACCGCATCCTGGTAATCTTCCAACTGGAAAACAAAAGGCGTTTCTTTCGAATACTTTGTACTGGGAATGCCTATGCGAGCTTCTGATTTCTCAATATCTTCCATGAAGTTAAAGTCGATGTCCAGGGTGGAGTCATTAGCTTAGGGAAGAAAGAGACCGTTAGCTTGCTAAAACACCAATCCGGAAAAGACCCTGACATAAGCTCTCTATTCACAAAGGTGTCTCGCACAGAGTTCCCACAGCCGGAGGCTTCTGGGTTCTGTACAAAAGCAGCTGCCAAGCCAAACGTTCATTCTTTGGAGTCGGGTCCTTACCAACATTCAGAGGTAGAACACAGTATGCCGAGTCAGCGTCTGTGGGTTTGAATTCTAGCGCAGGCTTTTCGAGGCGAAGAATATGTGAGAATATATACTGGTGGAGCCTGGTAATCAGCTCGAGCATTTGGAGAGGCAGCGTGAAGCCAGACTTCTTCAGCTCGATGGAGATGGTGACCTCTCCAGAGCGGGTGTACACCGGAAAGTGCGGGATCTTAGCACAAAGGAAGACAAAGCGCCGGTTAACAGCTATTCACTCCTTTACAACGATTGAACGCAGGAGAGAAGCGCGCTTTCTATCAGAGAACAGAGGAGGCGGCTCCTTTTGCAAACACTGAGCCTCCTGAGAAGCAAAGGGCAGCACACTGAAGCCATTTTTCCTTCTGGAAAGAAACGATGTCTTTCTAGTACAAATCAGCAGGCAGCGCCTCACCTGAGGTATGGGTTTGGCTGTCAGTATTCCAAAGCATCTGGTGGTGTCCTCCGGGGGGTAGAGCTTCCGCCTTCGGAAGTTGAGCTCATCAGGTAACGGGGTTGTGAGAACCATCCCTATCACGTACAGGTAACAGGACTTCCCGGGTTTGGGGTAGCTGTCCCTCAGACACTCTGGGATCTAGAATTGGAAAGGAAAACGAAGCATCATGCTCAAAAAAACAGCCTCTTTTCCAGCTGTTGGCAAGAAAAGCAACTTACTCCTGGCTTTACTAAATGCTGAGGAGGAGAAGCTGAGAAAATAACTGAGGCACCAGACCTTCTAATGATCACATAGCCCGCTGGAGGGTAAGTAAGCATTTCTCAGGTCTGCGATCATAGGCCCACACTCACCTACCCATAAGGCACTGCTGATTCCGCGGCTGGAACCAGAGTCAGACTCGCCTGCTATAGCGCATGAACCGCCACCCATCAACCCGGACACGTACGCTGGGAGCAGGGATTCTGACTCCTGCAGGCCACACCCTAACTGCTGACAGGTATCTGCACTCGGCCCGCCAGTGCGTCTCAGCCTGCACAGCACCCTTCTTTCCACGTGACTATTTTATCCTGCAGATCCTCCTGCCTCAGCCCCACACAGAAGTAAAGCACGCAGCTTATCCCTGCAGTGAGTACAGCAGAGAGCACCTCTTCAAACCCGATCATCTTATTCCGGATAGAGCCGGACGGGGGAGGCCAAGAACCCTGTGCCCAGGGGAAGATCCTTGAGGTGTGGCGGGGGAGGAGCGGAGGCCCAGAGGGGCCCAATGACAGGGATTTGGTAAGCCAAGCAGAGGAGCGGGATTTCATGCAGCAGGAGAGAATGTGGCAATGGCTGGACTTCTGTCTGGAAAAGTCTAACCAATACTAACTGCTTTGGGGTAGCACTGTCTTCGCTTTGTGGAACCGGGTCGGCCTGGGACACTGGTCTCTTCTTCATCATGCAAATCGAGCTCTTCTTCATATTTAACAGTTTCTTTCCCAACGGGCATCAGATGGTCATCCAGTTCACCTACAAAATGTAAAAAGAACTGACACACCCAGCACAGACACTGCCTCCCTAACGAGTCAATAACCACAGGACGAGTAATGACAACTAAAGCATCTTTGCTCTTAATAAAAATGTAATCCAACTACAGTGGTACCTCGAGATACGAGTGCCCTAACATACGAGATTTTTGAGATACGAGCCGTCAAGCGAGCGAGCGATTTTTGCTTTGAAATACAAGCAACATTTGAGATAGGAGTAATCACACGGATCGGCCGGCTGCCCACGACCCACCAGTTTACCGGGACTCGAGCGTCTCATAGTATCCCATGCCTCAAGGTTACAGAACGAATTAAACTCATATCTCGAGGTACCACTGTATGTGATACTTCAGGCAAAGTCTACGCCGAATCCATACATTCAATATGAGCAGGATTTCCAAAACAAGACCATCTGAACAGGAAAAGAGCACACTGTCATCACTTCACAAAAGCCAAGATCATTTTACAGAAAGTGGATTAATTTGTACACTGATGTGGATTAATGCGAGAGACTGATGTTCAAGTGCAAACGTTCGTGGTCCAGCAGTACAGCAGAGCCTCTGTGCTGAAAGGAGTCCGTAAAGAAAGAAAAGAGGACAGTTGTCTGCAGCTCAGCGGTAGGAAACCAAGCCTCCTCCCCGTCACACCCGGCCCACAGCTCCCGGCTCCACAAACCCGTCGACCCACTGGCAACACGTCCTTGACATGCTCTTGCTTCACGTTTCTAGCTGTATTTTATTGGAAGTGCTTTCCAAATGCTTACCAATTTTGTGCAGTTTTTCACAGCAAATAAGAGCTACAACTCTTTCAGCCAATCGTATACAGCTCATTGGGGGACCCTGAAAGTAACAAGAAACATTCCCGTTGTATAGGCACGTGGCTGTATGACGTTAACACCTAAAATGTCTGTGAAACTTCTGCCCCGGTACCTTTCAAGCTGAAATTTATCAGAGGAAAGTTCTTTATTTTGAAACATGTCACAAGTTTAAAAAATTCTATTCTCCATCTACAATAGCCAACTTTAAAAATCTTTCCCAGGAAAAACTGAATAAATTGTAGCTAAGATTGGACAATTTTGGTGAATTTAAATTTTCTTTTCATGAACCTACAAACATGTAACCAATAAAGATATACAAAGTACATGGTAACAGTTCTGAGCACTTTGAATGTGCAATAGAAACTAGTCATCTTCGAGTATCTGGGAATGAGCACTGGGACCACAGATAGCAGCTACTCCAAGACAAGAGTCAAGAGAGCAGCCAAAACCGGTTTGGCTCAGTGGATAGAACGTTGGCCTGCAGACTCGAGGGTCCCAGATTCGATTCCGGTCAAGGGCATGTACCTTGGTTGCAGACACATCCCCAGGAGGCAGCTGATCGATGTTTCTCTCTCATTGATGTTTCTACCTCTATCCCTCTCCCTTCCTCTCTGTAAAAAAGTCAATAAAATATATTTTAAAAAGAGAGAGAGAGCAACAGAGCAGCCCATTACAGCCTCAGACTCGGTGTCCCTGGGTATCTCAGCCCCGCTGAACGGATCTTGGCGGGGGTGTCAGAGGTCACACACTCCAGAGCTACGCGCCTGAGTACCAGTGGTTCTAAGCACAGCATTTCTCTCTGAACTTACGACAATGGAGGCTCGAAGAGGTGAGTTGATTGGCAGGTAGAGCGTTGAGTAGAAGGTCCCATCGGGCAGCTCTCGGGTCCTGCACTTGGGAGCGAGGTGAGTGAACGGGTCGCTCGGTAACCTAGCGCAGTATCTGGGGAGGAAAAGACATTCCGGCGCTCAGTCTCACCCGAGAAACAGGTGAGAACACGCGCTGACAGTCACCTGCTCAGGTGGGACTTCTCATGTCCCGCCTCCTCCAACCCTCCTACCCCCTGGCTACTGGAGTGGCATTTACGTGTGCAGCTGAGCCTCATGCTTCAAACCATCCATAAGAAAGACCGGTGTGAGCCGAGACCGGTTTGGCTCAGTGGATAGAGCGTCGGCTTGCGGACTGAAAAGTCCCATGTTCGATTCCGGTCGGGGGCATGTACCTTGCTTGCGGGCACATCTCCCCTGTGGGGCGTGCAGGAGGCGGCTGATCGATGTCTCTCTCTCATCGATGTTTCTGACTTTCTATCTCTCTCCCTTCCTCTCTGTAAAAAAAAAGAAGGGCCGGTGTGTCTAATAGGCTTTCTGCAACGCCGCTCTGCCAGGGCGCTGTCCACCAGGCAGCCACTGAGCCCCTGCAAGGTGGAGAGGGCAGCCAGTGAACTAAACTTTTTATCTCCCTTCATTTTCATTAAAATGGAAATTTGGATTTAAAGAGTGACTGCCACGCTGGACGGTGCAGAGAACAGATGGCCAGTGTGTGCTCCTCATGAGCTGACATGTGCAGACGGAGCACAGAGACAGGCCACAGAAGGCCTGGCTGTAACCTCCAAAGCCACAAGGCCTCTGAGGCCACAGAAGCCCGAGGAACAGTGCAGACTGGAGAGACCAGGCGATGAGGACCACAGACAAGCCCACGCCCGAGAGGGGCTGTTTCACTGCCGAGCACACCCCTCAAACTGGAACCGGCCGCTCTGGGGAGGGGCAGGGCAGTTCTTGCTGGTATTCCTACAACATGTTAAAGTTTGAATTTATCTCAAAATAAAAAGCTGACGAGAAAATCTTATGCTGGCTGCTCCTGTCTTATGTCTGCACAGAATTTGTCCTGATACATAATCTAGGCATGTATCTGCTTTTCTTCGTGCTTACCAACTCAGGACAAAGTAAATTAGAATACACTCAACCACTCAAGTTAACTCATCATCATCTTAAATTGTTGCAGATGAAATTTTCAGTATCTCCCAACATTTGTGGCAAAAAAAAACACACAATAAATCTCAGAATTCAGAAAAATATTGGTGAGCACTGTAAAACTAAATCTAACTAAAATAAGCACACCTTCCTTATATCAACCTTGTCAATGGGAACTAAACATTTTCACTGCACAATACTGTGTTGGCCTCTTGACCAAAAAGAAGAATGAATGGAAAAAAGCTACTTCGTATTTTTCTCTGATCAAAACGATTACAAGCTCTGCATGGGCAGACCGGTCCGTGTGCAGGAGGTAAACACAGCGCAGCCCCTGCAGCAGACGGAAACCTGCGGTCCTCGGAGACCCCGTGCCGAGGAGCGTCTCGGGCGCACCTGTTGATGTGTCCGATGGCCGTGTTGATGGTGACGCGGGGCCCCCCATCATCGGGCCTCAGCACGTACGGCGGGAACACGTCGTCGTCGTCCACCACCGGCTCGATGTCAGTCTCCGCAGAGTCAACCGACTTGGAGCATTTGTTTCTCAAGATCTGAACATTTTAAGACAATCTGTGAGGACACCAACGCCTTCTTTGCCAGCTGTGTGTGTCCACCTCCGTCCCCATAGCAAAGGCCCACTGACAGGAAACCTCTCTTCCACACACACACCTTCAACACTCCCACGCCACCTGCTGCAGACCGTTTCTCCCAATGCCTTCCTTCCGGAACCCATCACGGGAGACACTCCTCATAAAGGGACAGGCTCACAGTGTACTGCACACGCACACAGCACACGCACACACACATACACACACACACACACACACACACACACACACACAATTAGCAGTCTCCTTCATCAGTATAGGAGCAATATCATTCTTAGGTCACTCCAGAACTCAGACACTCAACCGTCACCACACTGTCCACACTAACAGTCTGCTTTCCAGGCATTCTTTCTGAACAATCCATATGTCCGTTCTCAGTATTTTATTGTAAGCTTTCCAGCGCTTTATGAAATGCCAAGGCTCTTTGTAATTACAGGGTGGGGCAAAAGCAGGTTTGCAGTTGTGAGTACACAAAACAGTTCATTCTCACATTGTGATTTATTAATTACCGTATTTTTCCCATACAAACAACTGTAAACCCACTTTTGTCCCACCCTTACGTTCCACTTCCTTATGCACACACTGCGCATGGCGACGGAGGCCATATGTGGAAAACCTGTTTACCTATGTCCATGCACATGGAAGCGGCTTTAACTTCGGGACCTTACCTTTTCAATAGCTTTGTATGTTTTAAGGTCCTCTTCAAAACCTTTGATTTTGTCCGTGTCTGCTAACATGATATAATTGGAGATTGGGGCCCTTGCTCTTCCCTTAGATTGAACATAGGATCGATACTCTGTGGGTAAATCAAAACGGACCACCAAGTTGCATTTTGGTATATCAACACCCTCTTCCACAATACTTGTTGCAATAAGCAGGTTGGTCTCATGTGCTCGAAATTTCCTAAGTACCTGAAAAAAAATCCACCAAATAAAAGCAATTCTAAAAAATCTCCCCCAAAAAAGTGTAATAAAAGTAACGACTGTCATTTCTGACATGTACTCTGGGCATGCTACAATTTTAGGGCCAAACTAAGGAAGATGACACCCCACAAAATCCATGCTGCATGAACACACGGGCGAAGAAATCCTGACTTAACAAGAGTTTTCAACGGAAGATGACCTGAGAGATCTAAGTGTCTTTCAACTTTACGGAGTGTCCGTGCACACATCCCAGGAACCTCAGGCTGAAGGGCTGGCTTCTTTCTGACCACAAAGAATCCTGCCAACAACGTGACCCAATGAGTCCACTTGTGAGTCCCGGTGACATTCTGACCCCCCACAGTGATATCATGTCTGTGAGACTCTGCCAACAGCCCTCCAAAGATGTCAAATTTCACTAAAACCCCTAAATCGGCTGAAATTAACAATGACAAGCAGGCATTCTTTATTTTCTGGAATCATGCGGAAATTAGAGTCTTATATAACAGAGAGCTGGTATGCTAATTAGACCGAACAGCAGAACAACCACCCGGACAACTTGAGGAGGGCCGCCGAGGCAGCCGGGCTGCGAGGGCCAGGCCCCCGGCAGGATTTCGTGCACCGGGCTAAAAACTAAAGTGAAAACTTTTTTCTCCCTACATTTAAAATAACACCATTTCCCAATTCAGAATAAGTTCAATAATCAAGTAAATTGGGTTTTAGCCAGATATATCAGCCTCTGGCCATAGGACTTCCCCAAATGGGATATTATCAAAAAGCGATGACGCAGAAAACGGCACCAATGTGAATCATTCTGCTATTTTAAGTTAAGCAACAAACTTTAAATAAAAATATTTTGTTTGAGAGCCGGAACACTACATGAGGCTTTCGCACCTTTACAAGGCTATTTCCTGTATTAAATTCTTAAAAAGTATGGGAAAACGAAGCCAAAATGTTGGTGCAAACAAAGCCGAGCCATTCCGGGCACAGCTTTCATCTGTTGCGTCAGCCATGACTCACAGGTGCCGGCTGCACAGAGGTGCATGCCATCGGGTCGATAAAGAGAAGGGAAATGGTCACTAACAAATAAGACACAAACCGATGGTTCACCAGAGCAGTGCTAGCCCTGAGTTCCTGACTCACTACACCGCCGCCTCAGGAGTCACGGAGGGACAAGCTGTCTGTCTTCCAGGAAAGGCCTGAGGGCGTGAGAGAGGGAGTGCCTATGGGCCGCGTGTGTGGCGCGTGCTAGAACTGTCGCTGTAGTTATTGAGCGAAAGTCACCTCTTCCTGCTTCCTGAATTCTGCCTCCATCTGCTTGTTGCGGGGCTGGTTCTTCCCGATGCCGTGTCCCGTTATGAAGTTGCTGCTGATGTAAGCCAGCTCCGGGTCCTGTTTGCCAGCTTCCTTTATCAATCTAAGGAAATTACAGACATTCTGAGGTTAAGCGCTGATGAGGGGACATATTAGACCTTGTTTGTAAGGCCTCCCTTCGAAGGGAAATGCCGTCTCTTTTGCCAATATACCTAACAGAATGGCATCTTCCCCGTCGCTTAACCAGAACCCTGCCACTCCTCTCTGAGCAGCCTGTGGGCCCAATGCTGGTGACCCGCCCACAGGCCAAGGCCGGCAGAGCCTGTGGACGCAGGGGTCACGGGCCTCAAACTCGCTCACTTGAGAGGTGACTTTGTAGAAGTGTGGCTGGGGAAGGGACAGCCAGAGCAGGCGCAGAGCCAGCAACTCCTCCTCCGCCTCAGCTTAGGCACCTGCACCGCTCTGGGTGCTGGCACACCCGGGGCAGCGGCCATGCCCTGCTGTCTGTGCCCACGCTCACACCCCTGGCACCCAGGGCGAAGCCTGAGCCGCCAGCTGTGCAGGAAGCAGCCTGGGCAGGCCTTCCGTCTCCCCTGGGAACCCTGCGCCCCTGAGAGCAGACCCTCCCCACCCCACGGTCCCGGGCACTGAGCACAGCTCTGCAGGACAGACACTGGGCCTGGGCACACACCCAGAGCGCATCCCCTCGGAGGAAAGGATGCAGCTTGGCCTGCTCCTCGCCTCCCCCGGTGCCCATCACCTAGCGGCCCACTCCCTGGACAGGGAGGAGCGGCGGGCGAGATCACGTTACACGTACAGAAGGTGAACGGTTAGCATGGCCATTACAGCTATTTTGGAAATATCCACGTTCAAAACTCAGCACACAGGATAAATGGTTCCACACCTGATGAAAGTGGTTCCACATGGCTCTTCTGAAGTCATACAACATAGCGCAAATTCCTAATGGAAAATTGCATTTTTAAGTCAAACCATCCCTTTTTTCCTTTTCTACACACATGAAACAGACTAATATCAAAGAGCTGGAGGACGTGGAGCGGCCATCTAAAATCTCCCGCTGCCTGCCATCAGCACAGCCCGGGAGCCGGCCCACAGCCCAGGCCCCGAAACGGTCAGAAGCAGACACGTCCCTAGCGCATCCGAGCTTGGTCAGTCCTTACAGCAAACTGAGGACTCCTGTGACAGAAAGCGAGGCCACGTGCCCAAACGCAGCCCCACATCTCATACGACGTTATCTCAGGAACAGGAGCTTCCAAACGGAAGCTGTGTCTGCAGCACCAATGGGAATGCAGCGGAGGTGAGAACGGTGCACTTCCCGTCACTCCCGGAGGCAGACTGTGCTTTACTCGCCAGGACCAGCCTGGTAGGCTCAATGAGCTGCGCGATGGAGGCCTGAGCGTGGATGATTTCTCCTCGTGGCATCCATTGACGTGGCAGGGAACGGGAGACGCTGCCTGCACATAATAAACGCACTCTCCTGTGCGTAATAATGAAAGGCTCTCTGCCTCGGGGGAAAAGTCTAGAGAGAGCACGTATCTCTCTCTCAGGTAAGCTGCCCAAGACAAAGCCCTGGGTTTTGGAGCAACGACCCGGGGCTGCAGGAGAGGCCGCCAGAGCAGCCACGGGATGTCCCGGGAGAGAACGAGGAGTCACGGGCCTACAGGGTCTGCTGCCCATACACGGAGTCCACGCGCGTCGTCCCACCAGCGGGCTGTGTGGTCAGCTACGCTGCCCTCCAGCGCTCAGAGCTTCTCCACCATCCACAGCAAACTGGTTCTGTTTTCATTTCAAATCCATCCGAGACCCACGTTTGTATAAAATTCCATGAAAATTGACTATTAACAAAAGGAATCTTAGAGATCATTGCTGTTGCACTGTATCTGACAGACATACTAACTATCCAAACCAAGAGTTTCTGGATGCTTCCACCTCTGCACCTCCCTCATCAACGGCACACTGTGTGCAAATGCACGCGGCCTACCCGATTACACCGGAGGCAGCACAGCCCAAAACAGGAACTACGCAGGCTGGATCCTGAAAGCAGGAGACGGGTGTACCTGTGATTTCACCAAACATGCTCCTTCACAGACAGCACATGGGGGGAGCATGCAAAGATAGAAGCTTCTCATCTGGCATATCTGCCAGACACTGAGCTACGTTAGCAATAATCCCGTGTGATAAAAGGGTAGATGCAAAGTGACCCCTAATGGCGGAACAACCGATCTCTATGACGCATACTGACCACCAGGGGGTAGGCATTCAACACAGGAGCTGCCTCCCTCCATGCACCCCCCCCTCCCCTGTGGTCAGTGTGCTCCCACAGGGGCATGCCACGCAGCCAGAAGCAGATCATGGCTGGCCGGTGCAGTGGCAGTGGTGGGACCCACTCCTGCCTCTGTGGCAGCACTAAGGATGTCCAACTGACAGCTAAGGCCCACTGCTCATGGGGAGCAGGCCTACGCCGTCAGTCGGACATCCCCCAAGGGGTCCCGGACTGCAAGAGGGTGCAGGCCGGGCTGAGGGAGCCCCCTCCCCGAGAGCATTAATTTTTCTGCACCGGGCCTCTAGTACCTTTCATACTTTCCTTACTCTTTATATTTTCTTATCAAAGTGGGAAAATCAAATGCAACTCCTGTATGATCTTCCCAAAAAAACACTCACTGATAGTTATAACACATGACACTGTTCCCCAAGTGCATGCACAAAGAGCAGGAGGAATTAGCACCGACTGCGTATCAGGTAGAAAACAGCCACTTTTACATACAACGTCCAAGAGGGGAGAGAGCTAGTTCTGCTATTTTACAGATGAAGAGGCTGAGGCGTTCAGTGACTTTCACAAAAACACCGCTGCAGAGTGGGCAGAGACACCGGGAGCCAGAGCTGCCGCGGAATGATGTTCTGCAGGGAGAGCGAGGGCAGGGCATGCGCCGGCCTCAAGCAGCACCAGACCATCAGCTGGGCTCCGACACACAGGAAGCCAGGGCCCCCCACCGACGTGGGCCACGTGAGAGCAGAATGCATCGCCAATGCAGGTCACAGCCGCAGCACAAAACAGACAGGCGTGAGTCCATTCTGATTCAACACATGCCCACGGCAGCCATAGCACGGGGACTCCTCCTCTGAGAATTCCAGGAACGGACAGAGAAGCCCCTCTCCCGAACGGAGCTCGGCCCGCCCCCCGGGAGAACGGATGAGGCGACCTGCTTCTTCAAGGAAGACAAGGCCAGAGACTCCCTGAGGTGGAGAGGCAGCAAACACAGTGAGCCGTGAGCAAGTCGCACATCGCCTCAGATCTTCAGCTGACGTCATGAACCCTACTACAGTGGGAGGCGCACGTCAGCTCTGGGGCACGCTTCTGCACCTAAACCCCAGTCTAACACGTCATCCTAAACCCCAGTCTAACACGTCATCCTAAACCCCAGTCTAACACGTCATCTTAAACCCCAGTCTAACACGTCAGCTCTGGGGCACGCTTCCGCACCCTAAACCCCAGTCTAACACGTCATCCTAAACCCCAGTCTAACACGTCAGCTCTGGGGCACGCTCCCGCACCCTAAACCCCAGTCTAACACGTCATTTCTGGGGTACGCTTCCGCACCTAAACCCCAGTCTAACACGTCAGCTCTGGGGCGCGCTTCCGCACCCTAAACCCCAGTCTAACACGTCATCTCTGGGGCACGCTCCCGCACCCTAAACCCCAGTGTAACACGTCATCTCTGGGGCGCGCTTCCGCACCTAAACCCCAGTCTAACGCTGAGAAAAACGTGAGACCAATCAAAGCGAGAGGCATTCCACAAAATGCCCGACTGGACTGACTCCTCAACTGCAAGGTCATCCCCACAAGGAAAGACTGCGGAACTGGGGAGACACAGCAAGCACATGCGTTGGGGAGAGGAGATTCACAGGAAAACCGGTGACATCCAGATAAAGTCTGCACTTTGGTTCATGTAACACACTCATGTCAGCTTCTTGATTGTGACAAATGTACCGCGATAACATGTTAATAGCTTCAGAGGGGGAAGCTGGGGGGGTCGGGAGGGATGGTACAGGGGTGGTACACTGTCTGCGAACTTTTCTGTAAACAGAAGCTATTAGGGAAGTCGGGGGGCGTTGGGGGGTGAGCCCAGGTTTGGCCAATGCCGCGCAGTATACGGAAGCGACCCACAGGAGGAGGCACATCAGAGGCCACAGGAGCACCGGTAACAGGGCTCTGCTCCCCGGTTGCCTGTCGGCGTTTATGCATCAGTGTGGACTCGTGGCTGTGTATTAGCTGTCACCTGACCAGGCCATTCGTCTGTGGCTCCCGGGGAAGAGAAGGGAGAGGGAGCCGCTCTCGGCGCTCCTGTCAGTGCTGTTTGGGACAGGCACTTGTCTCTGTTTCCTCATCTCGAACGTTACCTGCCTTCCCCGCCTGAGGTGTCTGACGCTGAAAATACAGGCGCACAAAGATAAACTCTACACCCTGACGGCCTCTATATATGGCAAAAGGCGAACTTCAGCCTCAGACCGTGCAGACGCCTCCTCTGCACACAGAAGCGCTGATTTACCTCGCTGATCAGAGCAGAAAGCGCCTGGGAGATGAGAGCTGGAGGAGGGCTTTCCTCCCGTGGGGCGGACGGAAGGGAAGGACGTGGACAGAGGAAGGCTTTCTAAGCTTATTAAAAACTGGAACGAGACCGCCATGGCACAATTAGCTGCCCGTGGAGTCAGCCTCAAACCGTCTTGCTCATCATCCACACTGTTCCAGCCCGTTTTATGGGAACAGCCTTCACCTCCTGGTTGCGGGCAGCGTGCTCTCCCGTGCGCTCCTCCCGGGATCAGGCCCAATGACTGTGAAAACTTCCAGACGGCCACGCACCAGACGGCGGCCCCGGGGTCCAATTTCTCCTCACTCCACGGCGCTCTCAAAAACCCCACCAGTCAGAAGCAGTTTGGAAGGAAAAAATCCCAAATTACCTCCGGAAACCAGGCTTAATTTCTCCTCCGAGATCACTACTGGCAGGAGCGGCCCGGAGGACCGGCTCTGGCCAATGAGCGGTGTCAGGGAAGCGGGCGTCTGCGGCACCGAGTGCGCGCCGCCCTCAAAACAGACGTCCACCCCCCGAGCGAAGAGAGCGAGCCGGGGGGGACCCTCCAGCAACCGGAAGCAGCGCCTGGGGTGCGTCAGGAGGGGCCGGCGGCCGCTGTCTCCCCGGCATCTTCTCCTCCCGGCTCCGGGATTTACCAGTCTGCGAGCTGATCCACACGGGACCCCGTGTTCCACACCCTTCCCACCGAAAACGTGACCGAACGCTTCAGGGGTAAAAGCTGACATAAAAGATCATCCACGACACAAACCAGAGACGACATTTCCCCGATCACTTTCGGGACCGAGCCCGCCGTGGAGTGCCGCCACACCAGCCTGACGGCGGCACAGAACGAGAAGTAACCGGCCTGGACCTGACGTCTGAGACAGGACAGGGAAGGCTTCCTCTGACCTAATGTCCCCTCCGCTCCCACTTCAGGGGGGCGAGGAGGTTCCGTCCTCTGAGAGAGAACTCGGCCCCTGCCAGCCCCTCCGGCCCTGAGGCGAGCAAGGGGGCCGCCGTGTCACCGCAGCTGACGCCTCCCCGCGGAGCCTCCGGGCCGGGCGAGCGCAGGCTCACCTGTTGAGGACGACGGCCGTGTATCTCCGCTCCACGAAGATGATGCCGCACAGGATGTTGGTGAACGGGGACGGGAAGTTGGTCTCCGGCTTCTCCTTCTCCTCCACCTCCTCGTCCTCGTCCTCGTCCTCGGAGTCGCTCCAGGACACGTAGTCGTCCTGGTTGCGGTTGTTGTACCACTC
>PVJN01035366.1:0-22170 GCA_004026805.1 Lasiurus borealis
AATTGTCATTGTTGTAGTTGAGTACAGATCTAATTATCTATAGGGGCAAAGAAGGAGATTGAAGAAAAATGGTTTGCTTTTGCACAGCAGCTTCTTTGTTGTGTTTGCTTGGCACAGCGGGCACAGTGGCCCTCCTCTGTGCATTTAGTTGCCAGTAAGAAACCTGCTGCTTACAAGTTGATTGTGTAGTTTGAACCATTATAATGAGAAAGGTTTTTGAAATTTTCCTTGCCATCTGCCATATGAGTTTTAAAATGATTTTGCTGTTATTAGAAAATAACTAAAGGACAATCTCAGAAAATGATTTATTTTTTAAATATTTTTATTTATTTCAGAAAGGAATGGAGAGGGAGATAGAGGAAGAAATATCAATGATGAGAATCATCAATTGGCTGCCTTCAGCATGCCCTTTACTGGGGATGGATCCCTCAACCTGAGCAGGTGCCCTTGACTGGAATTGAACTCGGAACCCTCCCTTCTGCAAGCCAACACTCTATCCACTGAGCCAAATCAGCCAGAGCAGAAATTGATTTTTTAAAGGACATTCTAGGATGGATGAAATCCCAGAAGAACAGACTATTCCTAAAGAAATCATAGCAGTAGTTCTCAACCAGGAGTGAGTCTGCCCCTTAAGGGACACTTGGCATATATGGAGACATTTTTGGCTGTCACAATTTCACAGTTGGGGTGACAGGTGCTCTTGGCATCTGGCAGGTAGAGGCCAGGGTTACTACTAAAATGCTATAATACACAGGACTGTCCTCACCACAAAAAGTTATCTAGCCTCAAATGACAATAGTGCCCAAGATTGATACCCTCTGGCTTATATGATATGAATTCATAAAATCTATCAAAATCTTTAGAAACACCACATTTAAAACAGAACACCAATTTTTATTATTCATATTTTTACTGTGTTTTTAACATCTTGGCTAATGATTACAAACAAATTGAGGTTTCCAGATGCCCTAAAACCCTTAAAAAAGTAATAGTTGTCTACTCACTATTCTTTTTGACAAAATTTATATAACAAAAAAAATTCACTATTTTAACCATTTGAACATGTGTAATTCAGTAGCTTTTAGTACATTTACAATGTTGTGCAACTATCATGACTATCTACTTCCAAAACATTTTCATCATCCCAAAATATAACCCATACCTATTAGCAGTCACTCTCCATTTCCCCCATCCAATGCCTCTGGCAACGTCAGTCTGCTTTACACTATGTGGATTTGACTATTCTTTTTTTTATATATATATATTTTATTGATTTTTTTACAGAGAGGAAGGGAGAGAGAGATAGAGAGTTAGAAACATTGATGAGAGAGAAACATTGATCAGTTGCTTTCTGCATCCCCTACTGGGGATGTGCCCTTGACCAGAATCGAACCTGGGACCTTTCGCTCTGCAGGTCGATGCTCTATCCACTGAGCCAAACCAGTTTCGGCAAGGATTTGTCTATTCTTGATAGTACATGTTCAATGGAATCATACAATGTGACCTGTTATGTCTGACTTCTTTCATGTAGCATAATGTTTTCAAGCTTCATTCATCTTGTAGTATATGTCAATATGTCATTGCCTTTTATGACTAAATAATATTTCATTGTATGGGATACCATATTTTATTAATCTATTCATCAGTTGATGGACATTTTAGTTGTTTCTTTTGAATATTTATGTAAGCGTTTTTGTTCAAATACCTGTTTTTAAATCTCTTTTAAAAATATTTTTATTGATTTCAGAGAGGAAGGGAGAGAGAGAGAGATAGAAATATCAATGATGAGAGAGAATCATTGGTTGGCTGCCTCTTGCATGTCCCACACTGGGGCTCTGCCTTGATCAGGAATCGAACAGTAACGTCCTGGTTCATAAGTTGATGCTCAACCACTGAGCCATGCCAGCTGGGCCCTGTTTTTAAATCTTTCTGGCATATACCTAGGAGTAGAATTGTTGGGTCATGTAATATTTACATGTCTAATTATTGAGGAAACAACAAACTGTTTTTAACAGTAGCTACCCCAACTTATATACCTGCCAGTAATGTATGACAATTTTAGTTTCTCCACATCTTTACCAATACTTATTTTCATTTTAATTATAGCCATAATAGTGGATATTAACTAATATCTCATTGTGTGGTTTTGCTTTACTTTTTCCTAATGCCTAATGATGTTAAGCATATTTTCATGTACCTCTTGGCCATTTATATATCTTCTTTGGAATAACATCTATTCAAATTCCTTGTTCATTTTTTTTTATCCCACATCACATGGACTAAAACACTTAAAATTTCATTCTAAATACTTGATTACTATATATTTTGATATATGTAGTCATTCTATACAGGATATAAAAATAAAAGCTCTATGAATAATACACAGGGGTTTTCAAAAATTATGTTTCATAAAGAATATAGAGAAAGGAAAAACAACCACACATCCAATAGCTCAGAACCATTTTAAAATTAAATTGTCTTTTGCTGTTGAGTTCTTTATATAGTATTTGAAGTAGTAGATCCCTATCAGATATATGATTGTACATATTTTCTCACATTCTGTGTGTTGTTCTTTCAATTTCTCTACAGTATTCTTTGATGCATAAATGTGTTCAATTTTTATGAAATCTTATTTATTTACTTTTCCTTTTGTTGTTTGTGCTTTTGATATCATATCTAAGTAATCATTGTCTAATCCAAGATCACAAAGACTATCACTCTGCTTCTTTCTAAGAGTTTTTCAGTTTTAGCTCTTAGAGTTAGGCCTTTGATCCATTTTGAGGTAATTTTTAAATATGGTGTGAGGTAAGGTTTCAACTTCATTCTTTTGGACATGGAAATCCAATTGTGCAAGCACTATTTGTTGAAGATACTGTACTGTCCCTCATTCAAAGTTCTTGGCAACTTGTCAAAATCCCACTCACTATAGATACAGGAGTCATTTCTGGACTCTCAATACTCTCTTACATTCTATATGTATATTATTCTATGCTAGTTTCATTGTTTTGATTACTGTAGCTTTGTAATAAGTTTTGATATTGATAACCACTATTTTCTTTTATGTTTTCAAAAGTTTAATAGAAACTTCCAAAAAGACTGTTTCTTGTTAAGAAACTCTGTAGAATAGTACCAGTACACAATTCCATTAGAATTCCTAAGTTCAAAAGCTCTGAAGATAGAAAGTTCTACATTCCTAATTTGAAGCCAAAACCTGACTTCATCAGAACTCATTTGACACCAAAACTAATCTGAACTCACATGAATCTATACATATTGTGACATCGATGAGAATATATATTTCAGAATATACAGAATATGGAATCTATATTTTATATAGCATACTGAATTGCAGAAAGATTTATGTTTGATTGTGAGGTGCTGCGCCACACCCAGCTGGTGCTACCTCTCTAATGGTGGTGTGCATTGTATAGTATATGACCTGTATTATCGTCATAACATTGGAGAGTCCTGAATTCCAAAGCACGCCTGACTCCAATGGTTTGGAAAAGAAATGGCACACCTGCACTATTCTATTAGGACCACACTGATACTCAACAGTAATTTTTTATCTTTGATTAGGAAAACAAGAGGAGAAACAAATCACTACAATGTGCTTTGTATAACTAACACTTAGGACATAAGAGATTGGTGTTAGGTAATGGGCTAGGCACTTGATGTCATCTTAAATCTTTCAAAACACAGATTCTGTAGGAAAAATTAATGAAGTCACCGTTGACAGTGAAAAGTTGTGAGTAGTTTTTCTGACCGATTTTTGTTAGTCAGGAGAAATTGTAAAGGAAAGCTGTGCCCTAAATTTAGGTCTTGCTTAACTCGTGTAGGTAGGAAACCAAAGAAGGTTTTCCTCCTATTGGGTAGCTGAAGTCTGGCCTGGTCTCAGTATGAGGACTACTTCTTTGCCTTTTACAGTTTTGTTTTGCCTCATCATTCCTGAGAGAAAGTAGACCTTCCCAGATTTTCTCTTACCTCTGTGTGGCCCTCTGTAGCCAGCATGGGACTATTTGTGATTTCCAGATAATTCTCCTCTTGCAGATAGTTTACACAGTCTAGAATTTTGAATTTTCCTCAGCTTCTTTGGTCTGAACATTGCCCTTCCAGATCATTCTTTAAAACAAAAATGCTAGGTTACCGTTGAGGTGCATACATTCAGCTCTGGTTCATCCTTAGCCTATTGTTTAAGTGTCATTTTACTTAATTCCATAGTTCCCCTATAAAACTATCAGGAGGTATTTTTTACCCTTGTTTTACCTGCCTGAGAAATGAGGCTCATAGAGGTTAGTTTATCCAGTGTCACTAGTAGCAGAAGGCCCATCATGATTTTTCCTCTTTGGTGCATTAACTTCCTCAATAGAACCATGTTGACTGAATAGAAAACAAAGCAGTAGTCATGCCACCAATTCCATAAAAAAATAGAAAATCCTACACTCTGGCCTGGCTGGTGTTGCTCAGTGGTTGAGCATCAACCTATGAACTAGGAAGTCACAGTTTGATTCCTGGTCAGGGCAGATGGCTGGGTTTCAGGCTTGATCCCAAATAGAGGGTACGCAGGAGGCAGCCAATTGATGTTTCTATCTTTCTCTCTATATATATTCCTCTCTGAAATCAATGTGTGTATGTGTGTGTGGGGTGTGTGTGTGTGTGTGTGTGTGTGTGTGTGTGTGTGTGTATTATATAAATTTTTCTTTTTTTAAAGAAAATCCTACACTTTCATTGCTGACCCTGTCATTGTTACCTCATATAATTTCCTGGATGAAGGGAAAACATAGACATATGAGAGAAATTGAAGGTGGAAAAAAAAATCCAGGACAAATAGAGGCATAAGCAGAGAATAAGGAGAGGAAGGAATTAATTATTAACAATGTGAGTCTAATGTTCACTGAGGTCTCAGATGTTTTCATGTCCTATTCTTATCCTGAATTTTCTGATTAGTCAGCATCTACTATAGGTTCAGTACTAAACTAAGTTTTATGAAGGATCCTACTGCCTTTAAGTCTAATTGGGGAGGAAAGATTAACACCCACGAAACAATAGTTATCAAGACAAGATAATATTCCTTAGAAATGCTATAGAATTCTGAGGTGAAATGTGTCAGGAAGGGCTTAAATAGTCATGGAAACCTCTGTGGAAGAAGGAAGTCTTCAATTGCATCTTGAAAGGCAAGATTTAAAAAGCCAAACTCCAAGGCAGGGGTGAGTATGGCAGGTTCATAATCCAGTTAGATAATCCCCTGGAGAGAGTAAAGTGTGTATGTGAGCACATGAGTCTATGCAGGAAGGGCCATAAGAGATATTGGTCAGGGTTGGTGGAACAACATTCTCTGGGGTATCTTTTTTTAAGAGAACATGGGAAGGCATTGTGAGTTTGGGGCAGGTGAGTGACATGGTGGATCAGTGTTGAAATAAGAGTAGATCAGCCATGATGGCAGGATGTGTTAAGTGAGAAACTCAGGCTGTTTGGTTTGAGAGAGGACCTGAACAGAGATGTGGCCATGAGACACAGCAAGTGGTACAGAGAGACAAGACATTTCAAGGCAGAGTCAATGAAAATCAGAAGCTGTTTATGAGGAAGCAGAGTAAGCTAAACAAAGGTATTATTAGAGCTTTAATTATGTGGTAGAGCATTGTGGTACCTTGGACAGAGGAGGAAAACATCATAGAAGGTCATTCGTTTTTACCATATTCAGCCTGAAATCATGGTGTTTAAATGAAACTACCTAGAACTGTGTTATTAAATACTTAGCTTCTAACTACATGTGGGGAATTAAATTCACTGAAATTAAATAAAATTAAAACTTCAGTTCCTCATTCAAGTTAACCACATTTCAAGTGTGCAATAGCTAAATATGCTATAATGGCTACCACATTGGAAGTCAGGTATAAAACAGTTTTCATTGTCTTAGAATGTTCTATCAGACAGGACTGATCTAGAGATCAGAAGGAAATATTAGCATTTGGGGAAGGAGAGCTCTTGACATGAGAATGGGAAATTAGTGACACTAAGTTAGTGGGTCAAAGGAGAAAAGCCTAGGGCTGAATTTTAAGACATGTATGAAGTTAAGAGAAACAGGCAAGAGAAGAACAAACAAAAATTGCCAGAGGTTTAGGAGAAGTGGGAGACTCAGCATAGCATAAAAGTCTGGCAAAAAAAAGGAGGAGAAATTATCCATGAGGAGGGGGTGGTGCCAATGTCAGATGCTGCATAGAAATTAAGGATAAAGAGAATCAGAAAAATGGTGTTTAGAATCTGAGGTTATTTGTGACCTATCAAACTCAATGAAGAAGAGAAAGAGATGTAGTTAAATAGAAACACCATCAACTGAGACCAGGAGAGGAGATCAGGGCCTAGAAACATCTCTGTGGAGTAGTAGGAACGGGGCCTTGTCCTAGAGGATGTGGGAGAGGGGTTGGGGGGAAGAAAATAGAGATGAGGAATAGAGCCAGCTACTGGGAGAAGTAAGAAGAGGAATGAAGGAGACATTAATCACCACCAAGGGTTACATGGTCAATTATTGTTATTTTTTCCCAAAGAATAGGAAGATGGATTAAAAAAAGAAGAAGAGGATTAGAAGAAGAGAATGCCTGTGTAATGCCTAATGGTTGGAATGGAATGAGAAAGGGGTCACAAGGAAGGAATTATACTTTGGGGGCTCAGGAGAGAAGGGATAACAGAGTGCGTGGGCTTGTGGTCATTGTCTTCTGAAATTGGAACAGTTGCTTAAAGCTAGAGGCTGCTTGAGCTTGGTCTGCTCCCTTTCGCTCTCTGATCTTCCCACTTCCCATCCACAAGATTCTTCTTTTGATCAATTTAATTTTGATTTGTTTTTCTAATGCATTAGACTGTAACATTTGTGAAGTGTTACTACCTAGCTTTCTAGATTTCTCTAAAACCATTGCAAATATACATGTGCCCTGATTATTTGTCCATGTCAGTGTCATCTGTTTTAAACTGAAGGACAAGGATAGAGTCTATTTAACATGTGCTCCACAGGGCTCATCATACTACTATGAACGTATGGGTAATTCATTCAATACTATTTAATTGTAAAGATCAGTAATTACACTTGTATTTGAAGAGATGCCTTTAAAAATAGATATATACAGTTGAATATGTGAGCATGCTTATGTGTGTGTCTTGCTAACTCCACTGATCAAAAATAATTCATCCTCCTTGCCATTATGGTAAAGAGTTATTAGAGATTGGTTTAATTTTGGATTTTAGTATATTATGGGCTAGTACTAAATGCTTTCTGTGCACTATTTTATTTAGTTCTTGCAGACATTTTGAGTGATAGGTGTTCTCATTCTTATTTCAGAGGTGAGGAAATTGTGTCAGAGGCTGATTAAGTAACTTGTCCAAGGTCATGCAGCAAGATCAAGGGGCAGAAGAGAAACTGGAACCTGGCTCACTGTGACACCCAATCTAGTGCCCTTAATGTCCTCTGTGTTCGCAGGCAGTGTGCTAAAGTGACTGCTATCATGACTGGGTTGGCCACAGCTATGATCATGCCCACATAAGGACGTGTTTGCTCTCTACAACCATAAATCTTCTCTCCTTACTGAGAGGTGGAAAAAATGGTTTGGGGGAAATAACACAAATAACACCTCCTGGTGTCAACCCAGCCTTGATGGGGGACAAAAATGCTTAGCAACTCTTTCAAAGTATCCAAGACAAAACTTGACCTTTAAGCAGTTTCTCTATTTAGAGTTAAATTTATCTTCAACAAATATGGTTTGAATAAGTCAAGACCTCCTGTTTTAGCTATTTAACTGGGAAGGTAATATTTCCAATTCAATTTTAAAAATTTCCTTTGCCAAATTCCTCAGGACAAGAAAAAGAAAGAAAGAAAAAAAAGGAATGCTAAAGTTCAGAATAAAAAGAAACTTCCCAGGTTGTGCATTGGTGCAAACCATAATTGCGGTTATCGTAAATATCGCTTTTTTCCCCCCAAACCAAAGTCTGGAGTTTCCATAGTAACTGCTATTACTCCAGCTGGTTTGCATCATGATTTTTTTTTTTGTATAGGAGCCAATGGAGCAGAATCCAGCTATGTCACAAAGTTCAGGTGTCACTGTCAAATGGATCTTCTGGGACAAATACCATAAAGAAAATCATTGCACACAACATCTTCTCCCACCTAAGCTCTACCTTTCCAACCCCTTGTGCTTTGCTATTATGCTGATGCATCGGCATAATAGCAAATCAAAGTCAGACTATCAGCTGCCCCCAACAGTGACTTCTCCCTCTGTCTGTGTGCACTGAAAGGGAGTTAGAGCTGTGGCTTTTGATTTACAAATATTGCAGCCATCAGTGTTCTTGGGCAATAGTGTTTCATAAGCATCAGAGTGTAGATTTGACAGTCCAGGCCAACTGGACTGCAAACTGGAGAAATTGTACTGCCTTCCTGTGACTCACCCAGACTTTCAGATGAAAGTGATTTCCCAAGGACACTGCAAAGCTCAGTACAAAGGTGTCTCATATGGAGAACATATGGTGTGAAGGCACAAAAGAAGCTGTGTTCAGAGTCAGAGACTTGCGTTCTTCTTCTCCCCTTTGATCTTGACAAGAATGAGCCTGACCTTGAGAACTTCTGTCCAATCATGGGACTATCATAAGAACATATGCCTTTCCTCTCCTCACTTCCTCTTACCATCCTCATCCCAAGCCCTGCTCCTTTTTTTAGGTATAGAAAAGGAACTAAGGGACAAATATGTCTCCTCCCACCAAAGCATTTCCATTTCTTAAAATAAGTCCCAGCTTTCCTCTTCTAAGGAGCCACACCAGAGTGGACTGGGATTTCACAATATTTTTTATTTATTTTATGCAAGAAACATATTCAGAATCTCCTGAGTGGCAGATACCAGGAGAAAGCCCACACTTACCTGAGCCCAATAAAGGGCAGTGATAATTACACAGACATGGTCGGAAGAGGGTGCTACTCCAATTTATGGGACAAGTGGTCAAAAAAGGCTTTGTAAAAGAAGTGACTTGAGTAGCATGATCCATAGCTGTCTAATATAATTAGCATGCACTGAATTATAGCATAGGTTTTAAATACTTCTGCATGGGAGTCTGTCTTGATATCTCCTTAGATTACAAAAACCTTGAGTGTAAAAACCTGGTCTTTGTTAAAGTGGGGTTAAAGATCTGACTTACCTAGGACAGAGCTGAGAGCATAGAGAGGGTGATTGTGGCCTTGACTCGGCCTTCAGAAACCAAAGGACAGATTGGAGGACCCACAGGCCGTTTATGTGACGGGATGGCTTTTCTCAACAGTGGGAGACAGCTAAGTAGGCTGTATCCTGGTAGAGAAATGGGTTGACACCTGAGCCCAAAAGCTGAAAAAGGGGGTTTGCATACAGTACTTATATTTTCTTCCATTTTATTTTCTACTAACGGCACCTACATTTTAAGCATGATTTCAAACTTTTGAATTACCCTGGGTCAGAAGCTCCATAATTGCTTCCTCTCTGACTCTGGGAAAGTTCTTTCCAGGCCTCAACTTTTCATTTGCTGAATGATGGGTTGGCCTTGGTCTGTAATCGGAAAACTGCGACTCGCGAGCCACATGCGGCTCTTTGTCTCCTTGAGTGTGGCTCTTCCACAAAATTCCCTGGGCGAGTGTATTTTGAAAAAGTGGCATTAGAAGAAGTTTAAGTTTAAAAAATTTGGCTCTCAAAAGAAATTTCAATCATTGTACTGTTGATATTTGGCTCTGTTGACTAATGAGTTTGCTGACCACTGGCCTAAGGGATTGTCTCTTAAGCTCTAAATTGTATTTCACAGGCTTAACCTGAACCAGTCCAAATCAGCTTTGAATCCTCAAGGGCCTAAACACAGTAATAAGTACTGAATAAATATTTGAATTAAATTAAAGAGACTCACAGTGAGTTCTACATGTGAGATGATAAGACTGGGCTTAATAAAGAGTGTGGAGATCCTGGTGAGCTGTGCCATATTTTGCATAAATAGCAGAACCACGGATTGGGTTTTCTACTTGTTGCAGAGACTGGGAAGGTGGCTTGGATCTTTGGGCTGGCTCCACTTGGCTTCTTTAGATGTGGATTCAGGCAAAGACTGACCTGGGTCTTGTGTTGTGAAATATTTAACTACAAAAGAGAAAAAAATAAATTATTCAAGTTGTTAAATTTGGTCTTATAAACTAAAGAAAGTCTCCAACTTTTTTTTGTTTTGTTTTGTTTTATTTTTGTGCCAGAAAAAGAAACATGGTGTGAGACATCTGTGTGATTGGGCGCTTGTTCTGGTTTGTACTCAATTCTGGCTTCCCTTTACACAGCCCCGAGAAACAGGAGTCTGTGTTCAGTAGGGACAGGCAACTGTGACAACTCAAGTCAAAGAAATTAGAGTTGTCCTAATTCTATGTTGTAGTGCTTCCATGACTTAAAGATGCTCTGCTCCTCTGTGTTGCCTTCATCGAGATTCAAGTAATAGTTAGGGTAGGGATTAAAGCCAGCAAAGTTGGAAACACTTCTTTTACATCTTCTCCAATATGTATTAGAGTATTGGGGTGGGCAGAGGAATAGCCATTGCAAGTTTCATAAAACAAACTCTTTTTTCCACCTGTCCTATAAACATTTCTATCATGGATATCAGACATACTTCAGCCTATCTAGCTGAGTACCCAACGGTTATTGTAGACTTTAATTACTACTTATTTTAGCTGTAGATCCACACTCTACACAACACTATTTTAATTCTAAATAATCAAGGTGAAGCAAAAATAAATAAAAAATAATTTTAGATGGGGCTTCAAAGACACAGGCAGATGCCTAGTAGAGGAAGGTGAACTCTATGTGCTTTTTTTCTACTCACAAGACAAGTATTTCCCAGAACCTATGTGATAAGTAATGTTACATCCACCTTTGTTTAATAATCACAGTTCTGGTAAGTACAGGGAAGTCATGAACCATTGCCCAATTAGGGAGAGGTAGGGCTAGGGTTCAGACCCGGACCTCCTGATTCTGATAGCAGGCCTTTGCCCCACAGCACGCTACCTTCTTGGGCTGGCCATGTGCTTTCCTGCAGTCCTTTAAACTATATTTAACTGCTAGAAGCCTGAGGTGACCTGAGCATCTGTCATTGCCATCACCCACCCCAAACTGTTGGCCCCTCCTGCAGAAGACAGAGAAAAGTACTTCTGAATAATGAGCAGAGATATTTTTTTGAGATTTCTGAGATCTCTGTGTAGTTACTTTGCAATTTTGGTATGGAAAAGGTTACTCATTTGTTCTTGCATAATACACCTGCAGTTTTGGACAATGAAGTGAGCAATACCACGTGGATTATGGCCATGAAGCCTAAATAATTTGCTCCACTTTTACAGAGTGTAATGAGAGTTTTTATTTATTTTTTAAAAATTTTTATTAATTTTTTATACATATCTACCCATTGCCCCCCTTCCTTCCAGGCATGCCCCCCCCCACAGTGTCTATGTTCATTGGTCATGCTTATATGCATGCATACAAGTCCTTTGATTGATCTCTTATCTACCTCACCTAACTTTAATCTTCCTGCTGTAATTTTACAGTCTGTTTGAAGCTTTACTGTCCCCGTATCTATCCTTTTGTTCATCAGTTTATAATGTTCTTTATTACCCACAAATGAGTGAGATCATGTGATGCTTCTCCTTCATTGACTGGCTTATTTCATTAAGCATAAGGCTCTCCAGTTCCAACCAGGTTGCTGCAAATGGTAAGAATTCATTCTTTTTAATGGTAGCATAGAATTCCATTGTGTAGATGTACCACAGTTTTCTGATCCACTCATCTGCTGACGGGCACCTAGGCTGTTTCCAAATTGAAGCTATTGTAAATTGTGCTGCTATGAACAGAGGGGTGCATAAATCCTTTCTGATTGGTGTTTGTAATTTCTTAGAATAAATTCCTAAGAGTGGGATTACAGGGTCAAATGGGAGATCCATTGTTAATTTTTTGAGGAAACTCCATACTGTTCTCCACAGTGGCTGCACCAGTCTGCATTCCCACCAACAGTGCACAAGGGTTCCTTTTTCTCCGCAACCTCGCCAACACTTGTCGTTTGTTGATTTGTTGATGATTGCCATTCTGATGGGTGTAAGATGGTATCACTTTGTCGTTTTGATTTGCATCTCTCGGATGTTTAATGACTTTGAACATGTTTTCATGTGTCTCTTGACTTCCATCTGTCGTCTTTCGAAAACGTTCTATTTAGGTCCGTTGTCCATTTTTTTATTGGATCGTTCATCTTCCTTTTATTAAGTTGTATAAGTTGGCTGTAGATTTTGGAGATTAAACCTTTATCAGTGATAACATTTGCAAATATGTTCTCCCATACAGTGATCTTTCTTATTGTTTTGTTGATGGTTTCTTTTGTTGTGCAAAAGCTTTTTATTTTGATGTAGTCCCATTTGTTTATTTTTTCTTTAGCTTCCATTGCCTTTGGAGCAGTATCAGTGAAGAAGTTCTTTTGGCATATATCTGACATTGTGCTGCCTGTGGATTCCTCTATTATTTTTATTGTTTCCCTTCTAATGTTTAAGTCCTGTATCCATTTTGAGTTTATTTTTGTATTTGGTGTAAGTTGGTGGCCCAGTTTCATTTTTTTGCATATATCTGTCCAATTTTCCCAACACCATTTATTGAAGAGGCTATCTTGACTCCATTGAATGTT
Source organism: Lasiurus borealis (assembly GCA_004026805.1). NCBI lineage: Eukaryota > Metazoa > Chordata > Mammalia > Chiroptera > Vespertilionidae > Lasiurus > Lasiurus borealis. The sequence continues at coordinate 12,685 of PVJN01035366.1, forward strand.
CATGCCTCCTTTGTCAAATATTAGTTGAGCATAGTGGTTTGGGTGGATATCTGAGTTCTATATTCTATTCCATTGGTCTATATATCTGTTCTTGTGCCAGTACCAGGCTGTTTTGAGAACAGTTGCTTTGTAGTATAGCTTGAAATCTGATATTGAGATCCCACCTACTTTATTCTTCTTTCTCAGAATTGCTGTAGCTATTCATGGTCTTTTTTTGTTCCAGATGAATCTAGGAAGAGTTCTTTCTAGGTCTGTGAAATATGTAGTTGGTATTTTAATCGGTAGTGCGTTGAATCTGTAGATTGCTTTGGGTAGTATGGACATTTTAATGATGTTGATTCTCCCAATCCATGAGCATGGTATGCTCTTCCATCTGTTAACATCTTCCTCTATCTCTTTTTTCAGAGTGCTGTAGTTTTCTGCATATAGGACTTTTACCTCTTTAGTTAGGTTTATTCCTAGGTATCTTATTTTTTTTGGTGCAATGGTAAATGGGATTGCTTTTTTAGTCTCTCTTTCTGTAATTTCACTATTAGTGTATAGAAATGCCACAGACTTCTTAGCATTAATTTTGTGTCCTGCCACATTTCCAAATTCATTAATTAAGTCAATTAGCTTTGGGATGGAGTCCTTTGGGTTTTTTATGTACAATATCATGTCATCTGCAAAGAAAGACAGCTTTACTTCTTCTTTTCCAATTTGATGCTTTTCATTTCTTCTTCCTATCTAATTGCAAAGCTAATACTACCAGTACTATGTCAAACAGGAGAGGTGAGAGTGGGAATCCCTGTCTTGTTCCTGTTCTTAGGGAAAATGGTTTTAGTTTTTGCCCATTGAGTATGATGTTAGTTGTGGGTTTATCATATATGGCTTTGATGAGGTTAAGGTATGCTCCTTCTATTCCCACTTTGCTGAGAGTTTTTATCAAGAAACGGTCTTGGATTTTGTCAAATGCTTTTTCTGCATCAATTGATATGACTATGTGATTTTTATCTCTCAATTTGTTTATGTGATGTATCACATTTGTTGATTGGCGGATATTGTACCATCCCTGCATTCCTGGGATGAATCCTACTTGGTCATGGTGTATGATCTTTCTGATGTACTGCTGGATCTGATTTGCTAGAATTTTGTTGAGGATTTTTTGATCTATGTTCATGAGAGATACTGGCCTATAATTCTCTTTAATTGCGTTGTCTTTATCTGGTTTTGGTATTAGTTTGATGCTGGGTTCACAGAAGGTGTTTGGAAGTGCTCCTTCTTCTTGAATGTTTTTGAATAGTCTGAGGAGGATAGCATTTAATTCTTCCTTGAATGTTTGGTAAAACTCTCCCGTGTAGCCATGTGGTCCCGGGCTTTTATTTGCTGGAAGCTTTTTGATGACTGCTTCAATTTCTTCCACAGTTATTGGACTATTGAGATGTTTGGCTTCCTCCTCATTGAGTTTTGGAAGGTTATATTTTTCTAGGAAAATGTCCATTTCTTGCAGGTTGTCCAATTTGTATTTTTTAACAGTCCTTTGTATTTCTACAGGGTCTGTTGTTATTTCTCCTCTTTCACTTCTGATTTTGTTTATTTGGGTCTTCTCTCTTTGCTTCTTGGTGAGCCTGGCTAGAGATCCATCAATCTTGTTTATCCTTTCAAAGAACCAGCTCTTGGTTTTGGTGATCTTTTGAATTGTTTCTTTGGTCTCCAAGTTGTTAATCTCCACTCTGATCTTCACTATTTCCTTCCTTCTGAGTACACTGGGCTTTTCTTGTTGCCCTCGTTCTAGCTCTTTGAGTTGTAGTTTTAGGTAATTTATTACCATTGTTTCCTGTTTTTTTTTTTTGCAGTAGGCTTGTAGGACTATGAACTTCCCTCTCAGGACTGCTTTCACTGTGTCCCATAAATTTTGTATTGTTGTGTTGTCATTGTCATTTGTTGCCATGATATTTTTATTTCTTCTTTGATCTCTTTGGTTACCCAGTCGTTGTTTAATAGCATGCTGTTTAGTCTCCATGTGTTGATTTCTTTCTATTCTTTTTATTATACTTGATTTGCAGTTTTATGCCACTGTAGTCTGAGAAAATGCTTGATATGATTTCTATCTTCTTGAATTTGAAGAGTCTTTTCTTATGACCCAACATTTGATCTATCTTTAAAAATGACCCATGTGCACTGGAGAAGAATGTATATTCTGTGGCTTTGGGGTGAAATGTTCTGAAGATGTCAGTTAATTCCATCTGGTCTAGTGAGTCATTTAGGATTGATGTTTCTTTGCAAATTTTTTGTTTAGACAATTTGCCCAGTGGTGACACAGGGGTATTAAAGTCTCCTACTATGATAGTATTGCTGTCAATCTCTCCCTGGATATCCTCCAAGAGTTTTTTTTTTTTTAATGTATTTCGGTGCTCCTATATTAGGTGCATATATGTTTACTAGAGTTATTTCTTCTTGTTGGATTGCTCCCTTTAGTATTATGAAGTGGCTTCTTTATCTCTTATTATGTCCTTCACTTTGACATTTAATTTGTCAGATATAAGTATTGCAACCCCAACTTTTTTTTTTCATTTCCATTTGCCTGAAATACCATGCTCCATCCCTTCACCCTTAGTCTGTGTGCATCTCTTTTCCTGAGGTGGGTTTCTTGCAGACAGCAGATATAAGGATCATGTTTTCTTATCCAATCAGTTACCCTATGTATTTTGATTGGAGCATTTAATCCGTTTACATTTAAAGTTATTATTGATAAGTGCTTATCTGTTGCCATTTTTAGTCTTTACCGAGTCTCTTCTTCACTTCCTCTTTCTTTTTATTACAGCAGACCCTTTAACATTTCTTGCATTGCTGGTTTGGTGGTAATATATTCCCTTAGTCCTTTTTTGTCTGTGAAGCTTTTGATTTCACCTTCAATTTTGATTGAGAGTCTTGCAGGGTACTGTATTCTTGGATTCAGGCTCTTCCTTTGCATGACTTTGTATATTTAATTCCATTCCCTTCTGGTCTGATAAGTTTCTGTTGAGAAGTCAGTAGCTAGTCTTATGGGGGTTCCTTGGTAGGTAACTTTCTGTTTCTCTGTGGCTGCTTTTAAGATTCTTACTTTGTCATCAGTGTTTGCCAATTTAATTATAATGTGCCTTGGTGTCACTTTGCTGGGGTTCATTTTGCTTGGGACTCTGTGAGCTACTTGGATTTGTGTGGGTTTTTTCTTTCCTATATTAGGGAATTTTCTGTCATTATTTCTTCATAAAGGTTGTCTAATTCTTGTTCAGTTTCCACTCTTTCTGCAACCCCAGTTATTCGGATGTTGTTTTGTTTCATGTTATCCCAAAGTTCCCTTAGGCTCTTCTCTTGCATTTTAACTTTTTTTCTAGAAGCTGCTGTACTTGAGGATTTTTTCCTACCGTGTCTTCTAGCTTACTGATGCGGTCCTCTGCTTCTTTAGTCTACCTTTGATGCTTTCTATTGAGTTCTTTATAGCAGTGATGTCATTTTTTATTTCTTCTTGTTTATTCTGCACCTCCTCTAGGTTCTTGTGCATTTCTTCTTGATGCTTCTTCATCTCCTCTTGGGTCTTCTTCATTTCCTCTTTGCTCTTACTTAGATTGTCAATTTTGTCCTCCATTTTTTTCATCTATCTTATGATCATTTCTCTGAACTCTTTCTCTGGCAGGCTTTTTTCTGCTTCTATTTCGTTTACCTCCTTTTCTGGTGAAACCTGCCATTCTGTCTTATGTGGGCTGTTTCTTTTTCTGCCCATGGTCTTTCTTCTCCAGATGTCTGGTTACGTATTTCTCTCTCCTACATTGATTGAAAGGCACAAACTACAACACGACCAGGTACAGCACACAAGGCATTGAATAGAAATGTATTCAAGATGTTAATAATCACAAATAAGGTCACCACCAATGAAAGACAAATTAGGGATAAATAGAGAAAGAAAAAGAGGAAAACGAGGAAAAAAGAAAAGAAATGTCAAAGTCAAATTGGGAGAGTGAGAAAAAAATAAATGAACAAAAAATAAAATAAGAAAATAAAAAGGAGAAGAAAAGAAGAAGAGAAAAAAGTCAGAGAGAAAGGAAAGCATGTAAGATAGAAAAGGGGAACAAAATATAGATAGATGTCATGAGACAACTCCAATAGAACAGTCACTAATCCCAATAAAGGCCAGCTACCAGTACCTAGAGATTAATACAAACTGTAAATAGCAACTGGTATTGAGGGAGGTGAGGGAAAAGAGAGGTAAAAAACAAAGCAAGCAAAAATAAAACAAGTAGAATAAACTAAAACAATCTCACAAAAAATTTCAAAAAATCGATATAATCACTTTTCAGGCAAATAGCAACAAAAGGACATAGAGAAAAAACAACCTTTTGGCTAGGGAAGACAAGAAGAGAGAGGTTTGTGTGGACTTTTAGTAGGGGATTTGAAATTAGATATATAAATTGGGTGATATTTTAACCAGGTAAAGAGAAAGAATAGGGAGAATCTAAAGTTGGGAAAGGGAAAGAGAAACAAGACAACAAAATGGGGAGATTTAGGAGGAAAGTGTTGGCATAAAGGTAGAGTTGAGTTGGAGTAAAATTATAGGAAAGCTGAAAATAGAATGTAGAACTCTAATCCCAAAATAAATTAAAGAAAAAACAAAATGACCCTTGTTTTTTTCCTAAAAGGTAAAGTACTAGTAGTAATTAACAATAGTATTTTAAAACAAAAATATAATAATTATAAAGGTAAAATCAATTGAGGCGAAAAGAAAAAAATAGTCTTTTAATTAAAATATGTAAAAATGAAAAATAAAAAAAAATTAAAAAATAAAGAAAAAAGGAAAAAGTAAGAAAAAAAAAATAGAATGGTCCTTCACTTCCACTATTATTCTGCTTGGCACTCCTGTTTCCCAGTAGGGAAGGTATTGCAGTTCCCTGTGTTCCCCTGTTTGTGTTTTAATCTTTTTATTCTTTTGTGGTTATGCGAGAGTCATTTTGTGCGTCATCCACTGGGTGGCAGTTTTTCAGAATTGATCTCTGAGACAAAGCACAGGACCTCTCTAGGCTGTGCTCAGATCCTGCTACTCTGTCGTTCTCAAAGCCAGTTTGTGGGGATTTTGCAGCCAGGACACTGTAGTAACTCCCAGGCTGTCCCTCTGCCCCAGAAAAAAAAACCGAGTCGTTTTCCAGAGCTCCCCTCTGTCAACAGCTCAGAGAGTTTGCCTCCACACTTAGGAATCACACCCTGACCACCTCTGCGGACCTCTCCAGAGGCAGCTTTCCCGCAGCCCAGTTCCCACAGTTTGTGCGTCTCTGTTATGCGTGGGTAGGAGACTTCACCCTGTCCCAGGTGAAATCTGACCCTTCCACGAGCCACGTGGAAAGCCGTGCTCTGGGTCCCCGGCTGCTTGGTGGGTGCCTCAGTCAGCTGCAGCTTTCAGACCTCTGCACACATCCACCTCCCTCTTATCCCAGGCAAAATCTGACCTTTCCATGTGCTCTGTGGATCTCTGATTCCGCCATGTGTCTGTGCAGATTGGAGGTGGAGTTCTGGGTCCCCGGGTACCTGGCTGCTCGATGGGTGCCCCAGCCGCCGGTTTCAGACTTCCGCAGACATCCACCTCCCTCTGCTAGATGGCATGGTCTCCGAGTTTGTGCTGGTGGCTCCGGCGGACAAAAACCCCGTGGCAGTGGGGCTGCCTGGCCGGCAGAGTCCCGTCCAGTAGTCCCACACCTTCTCCTGGAGGATAACTGACTCTTAACTTGCCAACAAACACTCCCAGTTCGACTCTCAGCCACTCTCTCTCCTTCTGCCCAGCAACAAAGCTCCAGACGCATCTGTCTACTCTGCCGCCATTTTCTCTCTTCCGAGAGTTTTCAATAACAGTGCTGCAGTTTGCTATTTGCTACTTTTTCTGAGAACTATGGATCATTAGGAGTTTTTGTCATAATGCAGTGATGCCGTCCAACAGTCTCATTATCCCCATGACTCTGGGTGATTCGGTGGGCTTTCTTTTTCTCCAAGAATATGGGCTCATGAAAGGTAGAAAGGGACAAGTATCCATGCTTAAAAAGTTTCATTTTCTGAGGCCATGAGATAACTCACTGAGCAGATCAGTATGCAGCGAGGTATGCTGCTCCTTGCAGGAATGGGATCCTGAATCAGAGTACTTTGGTGAGTCCAGCTTTGTCATTGACCACTTTGGGCACATCGTTGAATGTGCCCTACAAGGATCTGCATTTCTTGCCTGATAAATGGGGTTCGTTTGAAGGTTGCCCAGTGACCTCAGAACCATATTATTGGAGAGTCATGTGTGAGAAAAGAGTGCTATAAAATGGCTAGTGTTATAAACATCTAAGATTATCTGGTTACACAGATGATGGTTCGTGAAGGATCCTTAGCTAAAGTGGTAGCCAATCTGTCAGTGATGAGGGTAATATGGTGCAGTCCATGGACAGGTGCCCAGTTGCTGATGGCTTGTCACTGGACTGTGAAGAGAGTGGGTGCCTGGAGACATTTATGGAAATGTGACTGAAATGTCTGCTGAATATAGTAATAAAACTTAGGTCTTGAATTTTCTTGGCATTTTCAAATTTTATATTTAGTATTTATCTTATATTTTAAAAAAGTATGGTGCAATGGATGCAAGACACTGGGGGTTCAAGGCATGTATGAGAGTGGGGTCGGGGGGGGCAATGGGAAGATATGTACACATGTAATACATTAATAAAAAAATTAAAATAAAATAAAAATTAAGGCACACAATGGATTGGGGAAAAACTATCCTTTCACATGGATATGAGAAACTATGATATGTGAAATATCAAAAGTTCAGGAGATAATTGGGAAATTAAAAGTCTGTATGTTTTACATATCCATAGGAAGGCCAACAGAGGACATGCTCTGATGTCTGATCTTGGGTACTCATTCAGTATCATCAAAAGGAATAAAAGCCCAAAGCATAGGGTTACAGCTGGTCTTCCTAAGATGCTACTGAGGACCACAGGGCTCATGGCTCTTTTCCTGGCTGATGGGGCCTAGGTGAAGACAGCCATGATACGAAGTCACATCTACAAAAAGCCATGGTCAGTTGAGGAGGGAGAGAATGCTAAATGGGCAGACAGAATGATTTTTATTTTGGTATTGAGATTTATATGTTAACTAGAGGCCCAGTGTACAAATTCATGCACCAGTAGGGTCCCTTGGCCTGGCATATGGGTTTGGGCCAAAACCAGCTCTCCGACATCCCTTGAGAGGTTCCAGATTGCAAGAGGGTGCAGTCCAGGCCAAAGGATCCCACCAGTGCAGGATCAGGGCCAGGAAGGGACACTGGAGGGTTCCAGGGCTTGTTTGGCCCAACTTGCTCAGTCCCAATTGGCTAGATCCCAGCAGTAAGCTAACCAACTGGTCAGAACATCTGTCCCTGAGTTGGTCAGTGCATGTCATAGTGAACAGTTCATCAGCCTTAGTACATCATTAGCATATTATGCTTTGATTAGTTGAATGGCTAACTGGATGGCTGGACACTTAGCATATTAGGCTTTTATTATATAGGACTAGAGGCCCATTGCAGGGCTTCCTGTTGTGTTCTCTGCTGCCCCACCAACTTCCCTCTCTTCTCTACTGCTCTGCCTGCTTACCTCCCTTCTCCCCCACCCCACCTGCTTCCCTTTCTTATTCCCTGCTCCCCTGATTTCCTCCCTTCTCTACCCACCCTGCCTGCTTCCCATCTGGCCTGCTTCCCTTCCTTCTCCACCATCCTACTTGCTTGTTTCTTGCAGCTTCCCTCCTTTCTCCAACACTTGGCTTCCTTCTATGCTTTTTTCAGTCTTTGCTCTGCATCAGGATATGCAAAGTAACTGCCATCTTGGTTGGGTTAATTTGCATACTGGCTCTGATGGGCTGGTGGGCATTGCTGGTGAGTGTGGTTTGTGAGTATAGCAGAGGTACAGTCAATTTGCATATTACTCTTTTATTAGATAGAATGTTTTAATACACATTTTAATATCAAATAGGGCACCCCATCTCATTTTGGTTTTTCATCCTTATGTATTCCTCTAGATGAGATTTAGAATTACCTAGTTCTAAAAAGCTTACTTGAAATTCTGTTAACTTGTGTGCTAAAATGAATAACGTTTATCTTGGTAATATAAAGACTTCTCATCCATGAATAAATCGTTTTACTCCACTCAGGTAATTTTTATAATTTTCTATTTGTTCATTCTATCATTTCTTGTTAAATGTATCTATCCCTGGATATTTTATATTTTTATTGTCACTGTGAATGAAATATTGTATCCCATTACTTTCTAGTTATTGCTGGTGTATAAGAAAACAATACGTTTTCATATACAGTGGTACCTCGAGATACGGGTGCCCTAACATATGAGATTTTTGAGATATGAGCCGTCGAGTGAGGGATTTTTTGCTTTGAAATACGAGCAACATTTGAGATACGAGTAATCACGCATATCAGCCGGCTGCACACGACCCACCAGTTTACCGAGACTCGAGCCTCTCATAGTTTCCCACGCCTCAGTCAGTGTGCTGTTTACCACGTTGTTGAAGATTTTTTGTGCATTTACACACTTTATCACATTTCTTTTTATAACCATGGGTCCGAAGAAAGTGAGTGGAAAGGTCAGTGCTCAGAAGAGGATGATGTCTATGGAATTGAAGTGTGAAATCATAGAAAAATATGAGCAAGGTGTGCGAGTGGCTGACTTGGAGAGGCAATACGGGTGTAGTACTTCAACGATATGCACTGTGCTTAAACAGAAGGAGTCGATAAAGGGTATAACGCCAGCTAAGGGCATTACAATAATTTCTAAGCTCCGTAGCTCTCTCCATGAAAAGATGGAGAACCTACTGATGGTGTGGGTGATGGAGAAGCAGCTTAAAGGAGATACTTTAACACAGGGCATCATATGCGAGAAGGCGCAAGCAATTTACGGTGATTTGCTGGAGCAGACCCCAAGCACTTCCACAGATGAAGCATCAAAAGACTCATTTAAAGCCAGTAGAGGCTGGTTTGATAACTTCAGGAAAAGGTCCGGCATTCACTCCATCATCAGGCATGGTGAGGCAGTAAGTTCGGACGTGAAGACAGCTGAGGATTAGGATTACCTCAAAACTTTTTTCGAACTGATAGAAGCCAAAGGAAATATCCCCCAGCAAGTCTTCAACTGTGACGAGACAGGGCTTTTCTGGAAGAAGATGCTCAATAGGACTTATATAACGGCAGAGGAGAAGGTGATGCCAGGCCACAAACCCATGAAGGATAGGCTAACTCTCGCACTGTGCACCAATGCGAGTGGCGACTGCAAGATCAAGCCTCTGCTCGTATACCATTCAGAAAACCCCAGAGTCTTTAAGTCACATAAGATTTTAAAAGATAAACTGCAAGTTATGTGGAGGGCAAACCCGAAGGCATGGGTCACCAGGCAGTTCTTTGTGGAGTGGGTAAACCTGGTTTTCGGCCCTTCTGTTAAGAAATATCTACAGGAAAACAACCTA